>VYYI01002436.1:0-14917 GCA_021029175.1 Bilobella aurantiaca | reverse complement strand
TGGAGAGAGCATTAGCATTTGTCAAAACGAAACGTCACATGTTACTCAAAACCATGTGACGTTTGTTATTGTTTTTATTGCTAGCCACTCCGACCATATTACTGTCACATAACGCTCCTTTACATTTTAATAAGTATTGTCTTGAGGCTTAATGTTTTAGAGCTTGACTATTACACCTACAAGAAGTCTACCGTTGTAAGCAGGCACTCAAAATTGTGACCCTTATAAAAAAAATTGTTCAAATTTGAAACAAAAAATTCTCTGCTTCACATATTTGTAATTTACGTGAAATTTTTAAGACACTTAACACTCTGTTGAATGATTTTGTTAATCAAGATGTTGAATACTGTTACACAATATGATTATTACCCAAAAACAAATAAACAAGTACTAACGTTTCCACCTTTGCCGTTTGGATCGCTGAAACCGGTACCGTTTTATAATAGTATACAATCAATAAATTAGTTTATTTGATATTGGCAAACCCAGATCAACATGAACTCGAGAACAAAGCAAAGAATGAAATGTTACGATATACCATAATAGCTAAAATTAGCTTGAGTCAGTAATTTTCATAATAAGCCTAACGGCTAATAGTCTATAAAATTTAGGTCAAATTATGTAAAATGCTTAAAAGAACATATTGTTAAAAATTGGTTTTAAAATAAAATAACATTTTTTGAAGTTACGGATTGGAATGTCTGCTCAAGGCCGTAGATATGAAAATGCGGTATTTCTTGTATGTGCTGGGATTTATAATAGTATTGGAAAAATCCTTATTCATAATCCTTATTCATAAGTAGCACGAGGCGCAAAGTAAGCTTAAAATATCCAAGTATGTCTAGACATCCGATAGCAGCTTTGAACTTTAAAAGTGTTTTTAAACAAATGTAAAGCTAAAAATTTCTTCTACTTATAAAATAAATAGTTTAGAAATATTATAAGCAGTAATTTGTGGTAGTAATTAAGCCAAATAAATTTGTTAAATTCAACAATATGTTTATTATCAAAAATAGTAGAATTGATATATATAAATGTATATTTCAAAACTGGAGGTTACATAATATGCAAAAAACAACAAAATTTTTTAATACAAGCTTAACAATCATAATAAAAAAATATATTTATGACATGCATTCGATTTTACAAAATTAAGTAGGTACGAATGTTGCAATGTATGAAAAGATGTAAAATGAATTAAACGCCTAAGTTCTAAATACTACTCGCCACTTGTCCCTTAAGTACCCCTTTTCCCCTTAAGTAACGCATAGCGTCACTTACCCCACAAACCTTGTCACTCCACGCCACTCTGTGTCATCTCTAGGGACCAGATGCAGGCAGCCCTTGCCCCTCCCCTTGTCACATTTCTCCCATGCCGCACACCAGCCATTTCCCAATTCTTTGTTTTTGTCCATGAGGAAGGAAAACACAAGTAGAAGACACAGCAGAGGAAGAACCAGTCACGTCCCAGACTCTTCCCTCTCCACATCTCCCATCGCAGCCTGGACTTCGCCCTCGTCACTCCAGGAGCCTTCGCCAGCTGTGACCTTTGACCCCTTTTGTACATAGTACCCCTCCCCCTAGTTTATTGTACCGATAAGTGCCCTCCTAAAGGGCTCCCGTCACCGGAAGCCACTCCAGGAGTACCCCTTAGCGTATCACATTTATTATGCAATTATTATTTAGCTGATTATTTTGAGCACTAAATAAAAGTGCTCAATCCTCTCATTTTGTGGCTCATCGACATCGTTTCATTTACTTTTCAGTAGCGGATCCATTTCCGCTACATAACATAACCACTTAAGTTATTGAAATTACCGCTCTGCTCAAAACAAATTTGCTACAAATATTCATTAAAAATTAAATCCCAGGAGCTTCTAATTCTAAGGTAAATTACTCTGCAATTCATTGAAAATAACCGAGCGTGCCACGATTCACATAACTTTAATTAGGTATTTCGATGCTTGGGGGTCTTCCTCTCATCATTTCAATTACTTCCCCACGTGGCAAAATCAACTAAATATGATGTACAAATACCTTATATTCAATTTTGTACATACACTGAAGGACATAAAACATCTAGAACATTTTCATACTTGAATTTGTGTGTCATTCTGTGGCAAAACAAAGTTGCTAATTTTTATCTAATGTATAATATATGTATTTTAACTATTCAATGACATTTTAAAGCATAGTTCTTCGAATCTTTAACTAAAGTTGAAACCATTTACAAGCTCTACCGTAAGATGTATTGCCTACTTATATTTTCTTTGTATTTTCTATTTGCACAAGCAACTTTCTGTTACGCTCTCCATTCATATAACGCTCTGCTAAACGCTTTTGTTAATCAAGGTTTTGTGCACTGCTACATATACATTATTGACTTCAATAAAAAAACCGACAAGCATCACCTAGATTTTCCCGCTATTCGATTCGGACCCCTGAAACCAGTGCCACTGTATAACGGTTTTGCGGAGAGTCTTACTCGTAACCCTCAATATCATGTGACTTTAAGTAAACTACGATTGCTTAAAAATGGATGGATGACCGATAGCGCTATCGTTTCAAGGCATAAACACAGTTGTTTTGCAGCATTCCTCCTCGACTCTCCATCGTTTGAACATTTCGAAGGGTTTGTTGTTCCGCTCAGAAATTTCATTGATCCTGGTAGAGTTTACGCCAAGTCCTCTTACGTCATTTGCCTTCAAGTAGTCAACAACCGTAACTTCGATTCCCTTGGTTACGAAACCAAGCCACTTGGTCATGCTATCATAGAGTACCACCTCTTCTTCAGGGGAAACCATACCGACCTTGTCCTTCGCGAAAGGAACTACTGCAACACAGACTATACGGGTCGAGTCCCCATGGAAGAATACACATCAATAGGACTACGAACTATATTTGACAGAATTTACATTGACATGATTCACTTGGCATGCCGCATGAGATGGATTAATTCAATGTTACATGGAACGTTATTTATTACAGGTAATCCTACAATAGGAACAGGTAAGGGTGACAGAGGTAGAGAAACTGCATCCAAAATGGGTCCGCGAATATAGATAGAAAAACTAACACAAAAAATATAGGTAAAACTAAGGGTCACCATGACAATGGCGGTGGTTCATTTGGTTACTTAGGTATATTTGAGGCACAGGTTACCGAAAACCAAAATTATTATGGAGTGACTGGTGTAGTAGTATTAATCACCAATTTCCTGAGAACAAAGTACGACGCACATTATGAGTATACAGTAAAACAAGGACAAAATTTCGAGATATCTGTGGTGAGTGTGAACCCTGAATATTTTATTATAAGCCCACATTACAGTGGAACGATTTATCCAATAGATACTATTAAACACAACTTTTTGACTTGCCATAAAATGATACCAGTTCTATCTTTCCTTGAGTATGTGTACATGTTCAACATTGATTTCTGGATATCTGGTACATTGTTCTTTGCAGTAGTATTTGGTGTCACAAGCTTGTTGTTTAACCGCCTAAAATTTCACGATAGCTTTCTTACGTGGCTTCTTTTCATGCTCTTGGAGCAAGGAATTCGGATTTCGAAAAAAGCTGAGCGTCGTTCATCCATAAAAATATTTATTGCTGCATTACTACTTAGTGGTTTAGTGCTGACTAACACTTACAAGGGCCTACGCATGCGCAATATGACTTTGCCCCTGCCAGGTGAGCGGCTAAGTACCTTAAAAGAAGCAGTTGACTTGGGATTCAACACATTGTTGCAGATTGATAAAGATGTGTACACAAACTATATGGTAGCGTTAAGCAGGCCATACGGAAATAAATATCCTTTTTCATATCAGACGGTACCGAACACGGTGTTTAGGTTAATGAAGTCTAAAAAGTGGAGCAACGACACAAAGTCCCTCATGAATACAGCAATGCAGCAAATGTACATTCCGCAAAGACCAACATACGACCCTGAAGAAGAACTTTCTAAGTGTAACAAAACTGTGCTGCTGGGAGACCCACTTGAACTGAATGCAATTATGCTTAGACTGAAAGAAAAGAATTTGTATTTTGGGGAAGACGAAATATTGATTTCAACAAAATACTTTCATTTTTCGAACATTAATTGGGAAAGACAAGGTATACTACATAGAAGACTACAATCGGTGATGCACTCGGGATTATACAGGCACATGACAACAAATTGTTTACTTCGCTTGCAACTGGAAATGCAAAAAGAAAGGGTTACGAGGTCAACGGTAAAGGCCATAGACACTAAAAGCAATTTTATTCAAACTTGGGTCATTATTTATGGATCGCTCCTCTCTGTATCAGGGCTGATTTTCTTTAAAGAAGTGTTCTTGAAACTTGCAAATCACAATAATATAATGCATCTTATGCAACAAAAAGGGTCTGGAATGATTAAGTTTACGAGATTGATTTTGGACTAAAATTAGAAAGTTTTCATACTTTCTTTTAATGTTATACAAGTA
Source organism: Bilobella aurantiaca (assembly GCA_021029175.1). NCBI lineage: Eukaryota > Metazoa > Arthropoda > Collembola > Poduromorpha > Neanuridae > Bilobella > Bilobella aurantiaca. The sequence goes on along the minus strand of VYYI01002436.1, from coordinate 10,449 downwards.
TCCGCGTGTTATACACATATGATATCTTCCCCCTAATAATCTGAGGCTAGGGAGCACGACAAGATTTTTTCTGACAATAAGATTACATATAAGAACACACAAAAAACACTTCTTTTAGAAAATCTCAAAAGCTAGAGATGCGTGTCAACTTTTTACAGTTTTGAATTACATACGGAAAATGAAATAGTGTTAGAAGAGAGCGACTTTTCAGTAAGACAGTACGACTAGCCGAATTAGAACATGAGGAACCAGACGTGAAATATAAAATAAAACTGTACTAGGACGGGCTGGAATAGCTAGTTTTAAATAATGTGCGTTAACGTAAATAAACATAATTATTAAATATTTTGAATTGTAATGTTTTAGAAAAATATAATTATTGATTATTACTATCAACAAGTTTCTCTTTCTAGCTTACCGCAAGCGGAACTACCAATGACATAAATAATACAACAATCACATAAACCTGTTAGAAGCAGAAGAATTGATTTGCTCAAACAAATCTCCAAATTACTAATTTATCTCCTACTAGGTAAACAGATAGTAACGATCATCTACAGCACCCCAGAACTTTGTTTGGTATCGTGAACTTGATAGATACTCGTATTATAATTTTTATAATAATTTCTAATGACTTCTCTTATTTGCGTACTTGTATGCTAATGAATTTCTTCCCAACATGGCCCTAACCACTGCCTGACATCATGACAAAACGCTAAACAGGAATTTAAATTAATGCTAATTGACCTTTAGCTACGTAACTAAACTGAAACTCTAGGTAATCTCAATGAGGTGAAGTTTCAATGTAAACTAATTTATTTAGATATACAAAATACATTCTGATGGTTTCGACCTACCTTTAGGTACAATATGAATTATTGAAACTGAAAATTTAAATAAATAAATGTAAAACTTAGCGCCATACAACAAAAATATATTTTGAAATATCCTAGATTGGAGTGTGACATGATAGGGCCCATGGACATGGCCGTGGGCGAGTTTTGCGAAGTTACAATTATTTCATAGCTCAACAGTTTTGTCCACCCTATATCGGCTTTATGGTACAATCGGTGTATTTTGAAAATTAATGCAAAACACAAATCATATTTACGCAAATATAGTTAGTGCTAAACATGGTATCCTGTTTTGTTCTGTTAAAAAAACTATATTTATTAAGTAACGGAAGCAGAGCAACTTCTCATGGTTTCCTCATTTCTGTCCGTTCATCCGTCCGTCTGATTCTCACGACTATTTCAGGAACTACTCAACATATCTCAAAGCGGGTTTTTGATAAAAAATTGCTTCATATCCATCCCAGATCAAGTTTATTTTAATTTGACCGGAAGTGAAAAAAAATTGTTTGTCATATAATGGTGATCAATATTTGTATAGGGCACTTTTCTCTGTGGCACGCCAATGATCCCTTGATCTCAAAGACATTATTTTATGACAACATAAAATATGACCCTTACAAAAACTGTTGGACTAATTAACAGTAGAAACTATTGCAGAGAGTAGTTTTTTCTTTTACTCCCAATGACCCCCAAAATGAACCCTTGACCCTAAAGTGAACTTTCAAGGCTAAGTTCCACATTTGTCTCAAAAAAATTTATGATGGTTTTGACAAACCTAAGACTTCACTTGCAAATGGCAATTTGACCTCAGAAAACCCGAAATTCTATTTTCTAGCATAATGGTTTTAATATTTTTTTAATTCAAATTTTCCAAATTCCGTTATATTGTTAGCCAATTTACCACGGTTTAATAAAATTGAATTATATTAGCACGATTTATACTATATTATTTTATCTCGTATTGTAATTAATTCAGTTTAGTTTACGGTGTTGGTCTAGTGGTTTTGGGGGTCTGTCTCTCTCCACAAGCTAGCTTGAGAACGGGGGTACAAATCGCCCGATAAGTCACAAAAAAGTTTTTTTTTTAGTTAGGAAACTCCCTACGGGCCCGAAGCTCATGGAGCCAAAAAATTTGGAAATGGTTTTTTTACAATAAAGAGTTCGAGAACAAGCGTTTAAATAAAAAGGGGATTTACAAATAATCTTGCAGAGAACACAAAAAAGTTTCTGCTGTTGGTTTTCCCTTAAAGGAGTTGGCTTCCCTTTGACATTGTGTATGCTAGTATCTCAGTGATTAGTGAAGGGAAGGCATAAGGCACTTGGTTGGGCATCTTTGGTGAGAGAGCTCTAGCTAGCGCAGTGGTTAACACTGCCAACCTTTTTTTTTGCCTTTCCACATTGGCATACTCAGACAGAAGGTATGGTTATTTTCCGATAGGTTTCCCAACAGTCTTGTTGCATTTGGCCTATAAGGCAGCGGAGTGTTACAGATAGTCTGTTGTGCCGGCTTGATAACAACATTTATGTTAATGAGTCCTTATCCCTACCTTATTCTCCTTTGTTGTTGACAATCCGCTATGCGGGAATATCAAATAACGCTCCTCCTTAACCTCAACTTTAGCATTAATTAGCATTAAAAGTAATTTAGTAGCAGAAAGCACTGACAGCTGTACATTTTTAGTCGACATGCATTAAATTAATTAGGTTTAGTTAAAAAGCTAAACGCAAGACTTCATTGTTGCGATAATCAATCGTGACTATGTTAATTAAAACTCGACCAAGAATTGCTATCAAATTTCTTTTTGTGAAATGAACTTAATTGTAAGTTGACTTTTGTCCGTATTTTGTTCTAACCCCAATTAAAATTGCTTCCAAACTACGAATTTGTCTTTGATTAAAGGAATATGCAAGACTGGGCATATCCGGGCAACATATCAATAGAAAGCTCTCGATTTCTAGATTTACAAGTAAATGAATTTCTTTAAGGTTAAAATTCCTTCCAAAATCTCTTGAAAATTTAATGACGACAACAAAATTTGGCTGAACAATTTTCATCTAGGTCTGTGAGTCATGTTTTGCAAAATGTTTTTGAAAATTCTGACAAGATTTGTAAAATGAATTACAACATTCTCGTACTCTGGAGTCTGGCCTTGTTACGTACTACTTTGTTTTTCAATTTTTCAGCATTTTTACAATAAACTGTGACCTGGATTTGACCTCAATTTTCTAACAATGTTCCTCAATGTTTTTCATAAGAAATAGATAGAATGATAATTTAAAAACATTTAGCTTCTAGATGTGCCCAATTATGAAGTACTGGTGTTTCAATTTGCTGGTAATTCGCCACCCTATCAGGGTACTTTGCGAGGCTCAGGTGTAAAGCTTGTTTTCCTTTTTTTTTTGTATTTGAGGAATAGTTGCACAAAAAATTACCTGCATTTTAAAGAAAGAAGATGCCCACTAGAAATGGGCATTGTCTTTGTCTGAAAACTTTATTTTTTTTACAAAACAAAAGGACAGGTGAGCAAAAGCGAAGCAGTGCTCCTTTGCTATTACAATTTAATCATTTAATAAGTATACAGTCAAAGCCCGTTCTATGGCTGGAGGTGCAGAAATTAAAATGAAATCCTCCTGTCCAAGGACGGGCATGTATGACCAGTATCATATTTTGGAGAACAGGCACATAGTGCTAGCTAGCAGGACAAATAACAGTATATTTAAAGTATGCCTACCGCTTTTTAGCTGTAAGTAAAGTTACTAAATAGATGCATGAATATATTATACCCAGCCCAATTTTTGCTCGTATCGATTCCGTGTGCGCTGAATAAGCAATTATCTTTACGCAGTACATGAAGAAAGTGTTAAAAAATAAGATATATTTAAATAACACTTGAAAGGGTTATCATGTGTTAGTAGTGTTTTGTTGGTGAATTGGTAAACCAGGCTAAACTAATTTCTACAGTTTTATAACTATTAGTTATGTACTGCCGTGTTTTTCTAGAGAAAAAAAATTCTCTCATTCTGCAATTGTTATGTGCTAAAATGTTGCGAAACAACGGGGAATAGAAAAACAGTTCTCTAAAGTAAGGCAGAAGGCAACCGATCCTAGATATGATTCACTTTCTAAAGCTATGTTAAGGCTAGCAAAATTTTTAGGAATGTAATTTGAGGCTAATTGTTTAACATTTTAATGCAATGGAGGAGACGATGTCTGCATTAAAAAAAATTACACAGGCAAAATGTTAGTTGTAACAAAAAAAAAGTATTATTGGCTGCGCAATACGTTGAGGTAATCCTAACAACTCAAATGGCAATATACATTTCTTTGCCAGAAAAATATAACTAAATGTTATTTATTTTAAATTTTTTAAAGATTATATTTACAATAAGTCTTACAATGTAGTCAAACGATGTCAACTAATTAAATGAAATATTATTATTTTACATACCATTGGTCAAATTGCAGTGCATTATAGTATGTGCACTATGTGAGATTATTAGTTTTGGATTCAATTTGGGTATTAATACAGTAAAATAGTAGCTTCTTAAAAGTTCTTTTGGAATTACAGATATAATTTAGTAGTTGTAGACAGCAGTGTTGTAGTCAGATCGGTGATTAAATCTTTAAGAATCGCTCTGTACTTTATTACCGTCATCATAACTGAGTAAGTTTACCTATAAATGCTGAGATCCAGCCCTGAGCTTTATATTAAGTGAAACCGAGCTCTCTACTTTACACTGAAGAAAAAGTTCATTTTCATAATGTGTTCTACCTCGAGTTTAATGTTTTTCGCTTACATTGCAGTTACTCTACTATCAATTCTATTCCCAATTGTCACCGCGAAAGGAGAAGAATTTACACACGACGATGTATGTTGAAACAAAAAACTGCAATAGGATTTATCAATATTAGAATCTCACAAACAATAAAAAAATTTGAGAAATTTTTAAGCTTCAAAAATATTTATAAATTTATTTTTAAACTGTTGTCCTTTAGGGAACAACGGATGAGCTCTACACGGCTGAAACCATAGAACAGGGCATAATAGACCTGAGGGAGAAAATTGGTAAAAAATTTACTAGCATCATTTAATGTTACGTTACACATTAGTAAAGTAACAACAAACCTAATTTTGAAGTATGTTTAAGACTATCGAGGAAACAATTCTATTTACCATATTCCGTATTCCATTTTGTACATGAATGGAATATTTAAATGTGGCGTGTTTTTAATTGAAATTCAACTCTCTAATAATACGCTAGAAATGTTGAAGTTAATTTGTTATTTAAATTTATCGAATCAAATTACCTATATTTTTCTACTAATTTTTTAGAAATCCTAAAATTTGGTACAATGCTACCGCGAAATGACGATGGTTACTTGAAGAGGATGCTCCTCTGCAAAAAGCATAGAATTGCAAGTATAGGAGCCGACGGAAGGGTTGCATCTGTTGTTCCTCCTGGCCCACTTGTAAGAAATTTATTTTACATGTAATTATATTGTATTAATCTCATGTATTACTACTAAGGCATATACAGTATATACTATACTTAACATATTTCTCAATTTCGAGACAATACGATAAGCGTACATATGTATTCTTAAAATATGTACACATTAGGCCTAACTTATATTTTGTTACTATTTCAGAAATATAGTATGAACGGTGCTCTCCAGGGTATCACCGAATACTACACCGCAATTAACAAGTGCTATAGCAATCTGGATGTAGAGAAATCTAAGCCGCAGCACTACAAAAACGAGATAGGCAAAAAAATCTTCCAACTACTTGGAGCGAGGCACGATGACACACCAGTAATTGTAGCTAGCTTCCAAAATTGGTCTGCTGCGTTTGGCCCGTCAGTTGAGAAGCTCTGCTACGCATACTCCTTCATATTTGAAGAAGTATTCCTTGACCCAGTAGTCTGGGAAAAAGGTGTCACCGTAGTCGTAGACATGGACGGCTTCAACATGGTTACACAAGGTGCTGCCCTCTATAAAAACAAAACTTACCTTACAACTGACGTTTTCGTAAGTCCCAAACACTTATAATCATGATAACAATTATATAACCAACTTCCAACTTTCGTCAATTAGGCAAAATATGCAAATGTGTAAATACTTTGTAAGTCAACTGTTAGTATGTGTGTATAACATTATACTCTATCTGCAGAAAAAGTTTCCTATCCCAATCCACAAGATATATGCTCTGAATTTTGGATTTGTGTTTGATAAATTGGCTGGACTTATTTCTGCATTTCTGCCACCAAGAGTAGAGGCAAAGCTGGGTAACTTTAAGAAGACGAGCGAAGAATTTCCTGACTTGATTGGTAGAGACAAGCTACCGAAGTCATTAGGAGGAACAATGAAAGAAGATGCAGCATTCAAGGATACATTTGTAGAGGAAATAATAAGGCAAAACAAACCGTACGACGGTAAGTATAAAGTTGGCTAAAAGTGTCTACTGCATGCTTACTTGCTAAATGTTAAATAAAGTTTACTCATAAATATTTAATTAATTTTTTGCTTAATCTAGCGTACTATAAACGTAACTATCAAAGGGACGAAGCATCTCCAATAATTACTGTCGTCTAGAACAATGTCTGGACGCCCAAGAAACCTCAAGCGTGGTGTCACCATTTTCAATAATAATTACAATGTTTCAAACTTAAAATAAAAATTTTTAATAAAAAAAAACATAGTTTATTATTTTTTGTTCGAATTATTATATTTCGTTTCAACTTTGAAAAAAAGTTAGTCCTTAGAAATTATAAAAAGTTTTTCTTCGAAGTACCAATAGGGCAAAACTATCAAGGCCATGATTCTATTTGATCCAAGGAAACGCTCATCTATGTGCGCTTGGGTTTAGGCTTAGCAAAATTCAGTATTGCAAAAAGTTTTGCAGCAAAATACCTACCTTTCGCGGCACGAGTTATTGTAAATTATATCGCCATAATACGAAAATTAGCCACAATTACGAGACTAATGCAAACTTAACTTCGCATAAAATTATGCGGCCTTTCTCCAATATGGAAGTACTGCTGCACTTTTCCTTCTCTACCACTGATTGGAAGCAAACAAGATGTACTAAATTGCAAACTACAAGAAATCATGTACACTAGATTGTACCGACGTATAACAAAAAGTATATTAGAGCAGTTAGGACTTAATTTAAAAAAAGTTAACGTCATGAGGCCAACTCTGAAGGCTATCGACACAAGTGCATTTATATGTTGGTCATTATTTATGAATCACTCATTTTTCTATCTGCGCTAGTTTGCATTAAAAAAAGTGGTTCAAAAACTATTCTTAAGAAGCAATGTTAGATATTGGCGCAGTGCTGACATTAAAAGATTTTTATGCTAATTTGTAATGCTAGCTAGCATTTCGCATTTCTTACTAGACCTTCAGTAGACTGGTTGTTCGTGTTAGACAACTAGAAATAGACAACCTTAATTTTATAATTCGCTCTGCCTTGTTGCGGCTTTTGCTGTTTTTCCGCGCCTTCGGCGAATAGTTATAGCTGTCAATCTAGCGGATTGCCGTCACTGTTTTCTGAAAATCACCATTTTTTTCATTAAATAGAAAATACAATTTTAAAAAAAGGAATGGTGCTGAACCCTATTTTAACTTGGACAAGACAGAAGTTGCTTAAGTATATCTTCTTATATTAAAAAAAAAAACGGAACGAAACGGAAGGCTACTAATTTATTTTTTTTAAATTAAGCAAAAGCAGAACAAAGCGGCAGGTGCCGAACTTTAATTTTGAAAGTAAACCAAACCGGATAGTTGCTAGACCTGTAGTTCAGTATTAAAACAAAATTGTTTTTTTCTAAACACTGTTCATTCATAAAATGTAATTGCATTTTTCTTGATTTCAAGCTAACTAAAGATAAAATAACATACTTTGCAGTTGCTACAAATGAAAGTATAACAAAGTATTCAAAATATTTTAGGTTAAATCTATTATTTTCTATAAAAAAAAATACTTAAAAACTCTGCAGCCTTTGTTTAAAGATAACTAAAGGAAAATCAAACTGGCAAAATACCTCTATTTTAACTTAGCAAATTACAAAACTCCTTCCTGCTAATTCGGGTGTTAGTAACAAACTTTGCAATTCTGGCAGTTAGCAATTGACTTTACTGTAGTATTTAGGTTTCCTACAATAGATATCTAATCAGCTTACAAAAGCTATACAGCCATCTATTGTAACCAAAAATGATATTCCTAGTCATAAATAGTCGTACTTTGCAAACTATCATTTCACTCATGTTGTATCAAATAGATAGCGCTACAGTACGTTTAGTTTAGGGTAGCATTACGTAGCCCTAGGTGGCATAACTTGAAATAGATGCTTCAATAATCGTTTCTTGAAAGATAATCAAACTAATTTTTAAAAATTTACTAGCAGCAAGCACTGACAGTTATACATTTTTTAGTCGACTCGCGTTAGTGTAATTATTTTCAGTTGAGAAAAAACAAACAGAAAAAACGTTGTCAGCCTGTGGCAGTTGCAAGTTCTTGAAAACAAATGCCAAGACGGATTTTGTTATATATCAGTAAGCATGCATAATATGTTAACAGGCAAAGTCCAGTATTTGTTTGTGATTCCGATGAATGATATAAGTACAAGGTGACCAACTATACCTTATTTTTTCTAATTACGCTCATAATACATGAAACGAAAAAATTGTCTAAACAATTTCCGGAACGAAACGTACTAGTGAAACATATCAATATCTATATACGATATAAACATATCGAAGGTTCATTTTTCTAGATTTGCAATTTCAATATTTGTGTTGATGACATGTCTACTATTTGTTTCTTGACCGCCTTTGACAATTTTATGAAAACTTAAACTATAGAACGGTGAAAAATTGGCCTCGAGATAGGCGCCGCTTCTGCAAAATGTTGCTGCGTACTCTGAAATACAAAATCCGAGAATGAATTACTTGTTCCACGTAGCCTAGAACGAATACGTATTTTCCATTTTTTTCATTTATGTGACGCGATTTTCTGCGATTTATTCTAAAAAATGTGACCTCGGTTTGACCTATTTTTTTACCGATCCTCCAAAAAGTTTACCGTTTCCAAGTTTGGAAACGGAAACAAAACGGATTCTCATTTTGTTTCCAAAAAATTGGAAACTGGAACGGGCGTCGTTTCGTTTTTGGAAACAAAACCCATCCTTACCTCTATTCCACTAACAGCTTCTATATATTAGTAAGGTAAAGGAAAAGGAAAGAATGCTAATCATTGTAAAAGAAATTAGAGTACAAGTTAGAGACAATGAAAATGATACAAATTTTAACAATATGGCTCAACTCCCAAAATATCATATTCTTAAGAAAGTAAAGCCACTGTATGATGTGCACGAGACTATCTGAGACACTATATTATTATACACTACTATTAGGATCACACTTTTTCTGTGATACGTTAAAGAGCCTACATTTACAGCAAAGCTACTTGAAGTATCCTTTCGGAATTCTCATCTATTTCTCGTTCTACATGTTCCGGATTGTAACATGAACCCTTCTCATTTAGTACGAAGTAGCAAAGTTGTACTATCAGCAATAGTGCAGACATCCTCTTGGTTCAAATCCGGCGTATTCGACACCACCATGCTGCCTACAATTATCTACCAGAAGCTACGTTCAGAGAGGATCGTAACGACCTACTGAATTGGTGACATGAAATCGGAACATACATGGAAAACATATCAATCGAAAGTTAATTTTTCTAGGTTTACAAATGCAGTGTTTGTGTTGTTGACATGTGTAACAAATTGTATGTTGACCGCCTATTTTATAAAAACGTGAACTATAGAACGGTGAAAAATTGGCCTCGAGATTGCCAATTGCGCCGCTTCTGCAAAATGATGCTGCAAACTTTGAAATACAAAATTCGAGAATGAATTACTTGTTCCACGTAGCCTAGAACGCATACGTATTTTCCATTTTTTTTTCTCATTTCTGTGACGCGATTTTTTGCGATTCATTCTACAAAATGTGACCTCGGTTTGACCTTAAATTTTTTACCGATGTCGTTCCTCTATTCCATTTACAGGGACAGAATGTTAATAAGGAATAGAAGACAATTCTGAGTTTTCCATTATACAACGTTGTGATGTACTAGTCTTTACAAGTAACGGAAGATCGTATGACAAGGCAAAAACATTGGCTCAAATTTTGGATGTTTAATTAGATTCCCACATCAAAAATTTTTTGTTTTTAAGAAAATTAATCATCGTAAAACTAATTAGAGTAACTGTTGGGGACGATGAAAATGCCAAAATTTAAAAAAATACAAGTATGCCTCAACTAACAGCTATTCTACTTTTAGGCAAATAAGTCACTGTATGATGTCGTGGAAAAGCAAAAAGAAAGTTGGCAGTGTTAACCACTGCGCTAGCTAGGTCCTCTTACCAAAGACGCCCAACCAAATGCTTTATGCATTCCCGCCAATGTGCACGACATTATATTTAATTTATTTATTATTTATTTACATACCTTAAAGAGTCTCCGAGGGACACAGCCCATGAGACCCGGAAATACAAAGCTTTAAATAAGTTAGACGGGTTATGGTGT
>VYYI01002435.1:0-14922 GCA_021029175.1 Bilobella aurantiaca | reverse complement strand
CACTTTGGACTCCAGACGGAGAACTACTGGGAATCGCTTGAGGTCGAGTCCGCTTCATGCGACGCTCGTACGCAGACGCTTGCGCTGCATGAACTGCCAATCAATCCATGGTTTACGCCGTCAAAACTCGGGGAGGACAAGGCCACGGAAATTCAGCCTGGAGACCTCTTCAACTTTGACTGTGAAATTCAGCCCGTGCTGGAAACGCTAGTTGGAAGAGTTGTGGAACAGGTAATGCGATTGATTACGCTAAAAGACGCTTGCAGCGTCAATTTTGACTATTTTCCAGGCGTTGCTGGAATGCATGGAAGAAGAAGAGCTTCTGACGCTGAAGGATCAGCAAATGCTCTTCGAGGAGCGGCGCCGGCTGGAGCAGCTCCGTCTCGAGCGCCTCAAGGAACGCGAGCGCAAGATGTTTGAGGAGAAGGAGCGCCTCATGCGCGAAATGGAGCAGCGCCACATCTACGAGCAAGATATGGAGAACCGTGTCGGCGCAGGCGTCTTTGCAGCTCTCTACCTTACAGACATGAGTCGCGGAGCCGTCAAATTGCTACGGTCCGACGGCTACATCAATTCGATGCAAGTGATTGCCAGCGATTTCTTGCCGTGGCTCAACAACCTGGTCGAGGAGGAGCTGGCTCGAGAAAGCATTACTCGGTCACTTTTGGACGGTAAGTGGAGCCTAGTGCTTTTCACTTAATTTTAATTAAGTTCTTCAATTCTAGTTAATTAATTATAATTACACCGTAAGTGGCTTAATTAGGTCAGAGCTAATATTAGGTATAACTAATCGGAAACCTATTTAAAAATTAATGTGCCTTTAGATATCATTCGATTCACGACCATCAAGCGCGAGACGGAGTACGACGGCGTCATTAATTGGTTTCCGCCTCCTACGACACCAGTCGGAGAAATCGCTGGTGAAGGTGACATGGAGTGACACGGCAAACAGCGTCAAACGCTTCAAGAACAATTACAATTAAATAAGTAACAATTAAAACAAGTACAATTTCAACCAGCATTTTACGATATTAATTAATCTACATTTAGAAACTCTTTTACAAAAACGTATTTACATAAAATAACTCGGCAAATGAACGAAATAAACATCTTTTGCTGATTTTTTGTTCCTCGTCCTATTGAATTAATAGTTAATAGACTGATAATAAGTCTTTTTTAATGTTTAAGTGAATTCGATCATTTTGAAGCGTTTAAAAGTGGTAAAAGAAAGTTGAGCAAATGAGAGAGTGAAAGTAAATGAAAAGGTAGAGCAGAACAGCTAAGAGGAATTTTGTGCCCATTTCTGTGAGATGCCCATCACTGCACAAAGAGCGAAGTTGAGTTTTGAAAATTGTTTAATTTTTGGAAAGTCATTCTCGAATTCAAATTGAAGGATCGGGTTTTCTGCTGTTATTTTGATTACCGCACACTTAATTATCCTTCTTAAAGCTTAATTAATTAATTGGTACTTAACAATCGTTAAGAATGGCGAATACGCTCAACTTTGATTCCTTCTCAACCTCTATCGCTGCAACGGTCGCTGGACCCAAGAAGCACACTCAGTAAGTCGATTAATTAGTTTAATTAGTCCTTTAAGTAATTAGAGCGATTTCGGATATCGGTCAATTGACTTGAATCAATTAGTGCCAAGAACGGTATAATTTGTTGCTCCTCCCTGTAGAACTCCAGTCACCACCGGAACCTCGGTCTTGGCAATCCAGTTTGATGGAGGTATCGTCTTCGCCGCCGATAAACTCGCGTCCTACGGATCTCTTGCTCGTTATCGCAACTGTGATCGTCTGTATAAAGTCAACGAGTCAACGATGATCGGGTGTATGGGTGACTACGCGGATTTCCAATACTTGAAAAACATCATCGAACAAATGGCGTAAGTTTGCAGAACTTGTCTGCTTTAATACTGGAGTGGCATCAATATCCTATTAACTACGGTTATCTTTTCTGGATAGGATCGAAGATGTCTGCAGAGATGACAAGATTACATTGACTCCGCGCTCTCTGCATTCTTGGTTGACCCGCTTTCTCTACAACAAGCGCTCCAAAATCGATCCTCTCTGGACCACAATTGTTGTGGGTGGAATTGAGAACGGAAAGCCGTGAGTCGAACCGCTTGAATAGTAATTCAATTTTGATACCAACAGCAAGTTTTTCGTATGCTAGATTCCTGGGATTCGTTGATAAACTCGGGACTGCCTACAAAGATCCCGTAATTGCCACCGGTTATGCTGCTATGATTGCTACTCCCTTACTTCGCCAGAGCTGGAGACCGGACTTGACACAAGCTGAGGCTGTCAATGTGATTCAGGATTGCATGAAAGTGATGTTCTACCGAGATGCACGAGCGTATCATAAGGTGATATCTAGTATGAAACCAATCTGTCAACATCTAAATAAATGTATTTATAAACAGTATGATCTTGGCATTGTAACTGCCACTGGAGGCGAGATTCAAGAGAATTTGGAAGTCCGTCCAGATTGGAGCGTTGCTAGTTTCGTTGTGTATGTCAACTTAATTTTTGTTAAATTTTTAAAACATTCAGTTATTAACTGTTTCCATTCTTTCTGTTTCAGAGGCTACAACTAAAAGAACACCGCAACTTTACAGTTACTGAATACATCAAGATAAATTGCTAATAATAATATTCTCAATTTTTTCAACATAATCTAAGGGCCCAATACCATTTTGGATGTTAAATAAAAATGGTTTGACACCGATCAACTTTAGAAGACATTTCGTACTTTCTTGTTTGCATTTACTTCTTTGTGGTCGTTTTTACTCAAATAATATAAAAGCAAGGTGACATAAAGTTATTAAATTTTTAATAATTAATAATCTAAGAGTCAACGGTTCTCGGAAGTCAAAAAATTCAAAAAGAAGTAGAAAGTGCTGTTGTTGCTTGCAGTTAAAACTAAACTAACATTCTAAACACTCATTTTTATACGTACAAAAATAAGACTACGCTCGAATAAAAAGTGACACGTCACCATAAACGCAACTCTTCTACAGCATCCACCAAATCAACACACTCGAAAATGTCAGGATCGAGGATTTCTTCCACGGCCTCTGGACACTCCATGTCATCCAGAAAAGTGAAATCACCATATTCCAGCAACTCATTCTGGTTTTGTTCTGTTTTTTCCGTTTCAGTTTGGGGAACGGGATATTTGACGGATGCCGCTTTCTTTGCCAACTCCTCCGCTTCCGCTGCTGCTTTGTTTGCCAACGCCTCCGCCGCCGCTGCTGCTCTTGTATTGTAGCGAATAATTCTTCGCATTTCCTTTCCACGATGACCTAAAATTTTAACGAAAAAGAAGTTTAAAAACGATTTCCCCAGACAAACATACGTCATTTATAATTTAAACTTTTTCTGAGTTTACAACTCGTTTGAAGGGACAGTTGCATTGCAATATTGAGCACTTACGTACGATGCTCTTAACCTTCTTCATCTTCGCACTCGTCCAGCGCCTGCTTGCTCGCGTCCGTTTGCTCGTGACTTCGACTATAGTCGATTCAGAAGGCCACGGTTTGTTTAAAAACACTGTCGACGCTGAATTTGCAGCTGGACAAGGCTGATTTCCAAGCGCTGCCGACGCTGGATTTCCAGAATGGGGGTGCGTTGAGGACTTTACAGGGTACACGTACAAGACGCCATTCTCACCGATTTCCAGTACAAGGTCGTTTTCGTCATCGTCTTCGTCATAAACGTCCTCGTCATCCAGGGTCACTTCCGACTCCGAGGCATGACCTACCTCCTCTGGTGCTACTATGCTCATGAGTCCAATTAATTGAAACAGACTAGGTTACTTCGATTGGTGACTTCTAATTGAAGTTAGTTATAGTTATACTATTCGTGCACATGCAATTAATTAGTCAATGATTAAAAAGAAGAATTAGAGAAACAACTGAACTGACTGGAGGAATGAATGGAACTTTCCTATGAAATGAATGAATGACTGACATTCCAAACATTTCAAAAGCGCCCTTTAGATAAACTTAATTCGAATTTGGCGCAAAATGCTATTTGATGTAATTCAAAAATATAAGAACAATAAGAACTTTCCCTCAATAAAGAGCAAAAACAACAAAGCTTTATTTTCTAATTACAATTATTTAAAAAAACATTTTCATTTATTCAATGGTCAATTTAATCAATGTTAATTAACCAGTATTTTGACATTTGATAGCCAAAAAGCTTTTATTTTAAAGCCACAATAAAGGTATAAGTCTAGTTTAAATGTGATTTAGGCAAAATTTAATGTTACATAAAATAAGCTGATTTTAAATTTATTTTGTAACACTTGCTTTCCTTCATAAAGCGAAATTCTAGAATATGATTTCATTGGCCCAGTTATTGTAAATTTTTCTTGTCAGAAAGTACTGACAAACAGCGTCAACTTTGCGCTCTATCAAAAACGCTGCAATCGCTGCTAAGAACCCAGCGATGAGAAGGAAGTAGGCGGAGATCACGTCATTCAAGCCTAGATTGAGTCGATATGAAAATTCCTTCTCGGAGCATTCTACCGAATTGTTTCGCTGGTAGTAGTACCTCCAATATCGGTGCTTCAACCCGTTTTCCAGTAGGATCGTCAACCTAATAATGATGTTCAATTAATTAATTACAATTAAATATTCATATAAATTAATTTTAAGGTAATCACCTTGAATTTAGCAGTTCCTTGAGCGGGGAGCCCTTGGAAATGAAGAATGAACTTTGGAGGAATCGCTTGCTCAGGGAAATCTTGTACACGGTTTCGCACATATACGAATCGTTTTGATGCAACGTGTAGTAAGCAGAGATGAAGTTTCTGGTAGTGGTTAAAAGGGCAACTTTCTGCTCAAACACGGTTTGAACGGCTCGAGTGTCGTTTACGAACGGTTCCTTGACTTGGTTCACTTTCAAAATGTCCGCGAGCCAATCGGTTGATGCATGCTGAAATTCAAGTAATTGACAATTTAGGCAATCAAACCCAATTAGCGACAGTTTGAAAAGCACTCAAAATCACTAGAGCCTAGTAAGCAATTTAATTTACATCCGTGAAGAAGGGGTTGTAGACATTTGGATCGTATGCAAATTTAAAATCATGCTCCACCAAATCTTGGACGCTGGAAACTGGGACTGGCTCGTAGGCTAGCCCTGTTCAATTAAAAAAATTATCTAAACTTAATTGTAATTAATAGAAAGTTACATTTAATGAATTACCCGAAATCAGTGCACCGGAATATGCCGTGTAGCTAACCACTGAAACACCAATCGTTGACAGGAGCAATATTTTACCAGACGCTGAACGCGGAGTAAAATACCATCCTAGAATTTGATCGATTACAATATAAAACACCGTACAATTTCTCATAATGAAATTCATTTATTTTTATTTTTCGTTCAAGACTTTCTCTGAAAGCAACCCTTTAGTTTTCTTTCCTTCGAATCGGCATTCAAATGGGATTTTTTATAGGTTAGGTTTAGATTAGGTTTACAGTCGTAAAAATCAGCGTTTTTACCCTTCTGACATGAAATGCAAATGATCCAAAAGAAATTCTGGGATGACCACCATTTTGGATCCGTATGAATTCGTGCGCCACAATAGGCGAAGACTGCGCTTGTCATAAAAATGATTCCTTGAAGGTAGAAGACGGCCTTCCAGACCCTTGTTGAAAAGGGCAAATTGTAAATATTGGTGACAGTACTCGGTGCGGGCTGAATAAAGTACGCCAGAATCCTGTTGCATTAATTTATTATGAAGCACTTCCTAACCCTGATTGGACAGTTAGTGACCACTTACGGCTCGTTCCCCACCGGAAGAAGTGCTGTCAAGTACTTCAAGCGATAGTCAAGCAAATACGTCGCAGTAATCACCACGTCAGCCTCACCCGTCTGCAAAACTTTCCCCATTCCGCCAAGCCTACTTCCAGCCTCATGCCAAATGTACTCAGATTCGGCTCTAGCGCTTATGCTAAACAAGTATTTCAAGTACAGAAACTTACAGAAAAGAGAAAGTCCGGAAAACTACAAGTACGTTTTGTACGCCACATGAAAATGCTCTGTAATAGTTAACTAAAATTTAAATTTCTATAATGCCAAAAATCAGAAACCTGAAATTGAGTAAGCGCTGGTAATCCCAGAGCACTTGGTTGCATGAATGATTGTCTTCAAACACGGTCACATTCCCTTGCGTTGTAGTAAATGTGTTGCAATGCTCACTCTGTGTGTTGTTCTAAAAAAAATTTGATTTTATTTTTTATTTTTAATGTGTTCTAAAGATTGTAAGGGTGTGATTTTTTAAAACTGACACTTACCAAAGCTGAAATGGTAAGATCCACTCCTTGCAAATTCTTTCGTCGATGTACCAAACTTGGGAATTTTGGACAGTAGCACCGTTCGGGGTTGCATTCAGGCGGAACTTGATTCACAAAATTTTGGTCCTTGATGGAATAGATTTCGTAAATTGTGTAGAATCCCGTTTCTTGACCAAAGAGTACGTAGACTTCAACATTCAAGTAAAAGTACTTGGCAAATGAAAGTAGAAAGCTACGACTCTCTTCCACGCTTTCTCCAATTGGCCAGCGAATGAAAGTGAGGAGGCGTGAGTCAACGTAGAGCTCAGTTCTGGGCTGTTTGTACAATTTTCGTACCTGGAAAAGATTTCCTGAATCTTTGGGCCAATTGTTATCAAAATGTTAGAAAGTGGTGGAAGTACTTATGAGCCCTTGTAAGTACCCCTTGACTTGTGAAGGGCTCACTTACCAGTTCCATGTAAGCAGCAAATTGAGTACTGTTTGCAGGTAACAGAAACAGCATTGTGCGACCATAGTCTCCTCGACTCTTCCGAAATTCCTTCACAAAGAGGCGTAATTGCTCTATGCGGAGAAAGGTGTACTGAACACTTCTTAGCCGAGAATTTAGCAGCGTACTCTCCTCGTTAGTGACTAAAATTAAATTCAAGCTTGCTAAAATCATTTTTAATTACTTAATTACAATTTAACAATGAACGCGATTTTTAATTATTAGATAAAAATTACCAGTGGAGGGGTCGTCGCTCGATAGAATCAAATCGTAATGAGAGAATTCATATTTCGGGGAATTTTTCGTCAAATTCAAAACGTAAAATGCGTTATGGGATTTTGAAAAATGCGGAGCGACTAAAAGAAGAAATAAAATTGACGTTTCCATTTTTTTTGAGAGTATAAACGCAAAATCGGACATTTTATATAGCGTCGAACCCTGTCAAAGTTCTCATTTTGGAGCACATCAACATTCAAAATTTCTGGAGTGTTGTCTATCACTTGAATAATGCTAAATAAATTCCAAATTGTCAAATTTTGTAGAGCTTCAAACATGTTTAAATAATTTATTTTGATCCATTTAATTCAATTTCAATTTCCTTCTGCTTCCTAATACAAACAATACCATTTTACCTTTACTAAATCATTTTGTACCTATTTTTCCTAATGTTGAAAATCACCCTAAAAGTTGAGCGTGCCAGAGTATTCTAAAAGTAATTAACAGTTTGATTTGTTTCTAAACAAAATTTGATCAAAATTTTAAATCAATCCAATCAAAATCAAAATTTTGACGACAATTCCCTGCTCTCTAACAAACTAAATTTTACAGAATCCACTTTCTCCTCCACTACAAAAGTTTCACAGTTTTATAAAATTCAGACTAAAAACTTTCTTCTTAGAATCTAATTTCTAGAGCTAAACGACGATCGCTTCATGGCTTTCCCCAAATATAATTATTCTTGATGTTGCTCTCATGCAAAATACAGCGCTGAACGACAAGCGTCCAATGTTAGGTACGGCATGATCCTAAATACTTGCTAATTGAGTTCCTAATTAACTATCGTCACAACTAAGTCCCGGATGAAGTCTTACGTGTCACATGACAAAAATATAAGTGTCATTAACGTCTTAATTGTGATTAACTCCCCAATTCCCTTCCCTAAGTGCTCTAGCAATCTAAAACGTCCATTCGATAGGATTTTGAGTGTTTCGTGGAAGCCTTCATGCGCAGAGGCTCCTCCCCCATGTCATCGCTCGTGTCCTCCGGGATCACATCACCTCTGTACGTTACCTGGGGTCACAAAGGGTCAACTTAAGTAAATGACAATTTTTCAGGTAATTGAGATCAAACTTCGATTAATTAACATCTGTTTTTAGAAGTGGCGGTTAAGGTGTGCTACGACATTTTGCAGAAGCGGTGTCACCCACCCAGAGACATGCACATAAAATTACGAGTGAAAGCAAATGGGAGAAAGTTTTCGAAACGTACGGTGTATTGACTGCTAGAGTTCACAACCCGAATCCAACCCAACTAAATCTTCTGTCGTGACCTTTGTAAAGGTCAAAGGTCAAATCGAAGTGACTTATAGTAGGAATTCGCCTGAGTGTTATACGAATTTTGTAGGAATGGGACGACGGAGTCATGGGCAAGTACGTTGGAACTGATTTTCCTCCACGTGATCTCTACACCGTTCATTTCAAAATTAACAGTCAAATTAACTAACAGAGTTTAAACCTAAATTAACATAACCAATAACAAGTCAATTAAGTTTAGGTTAGGCAACCTAGACTCAGGGCTCCGCTGTCACAGGAAGTTCCACACGTAGCAAATTAGCAATAATCACAGATCACTCCTTCACTCTCCTTACACCTAATTAGGTTTACAATAACTCCAACAACAATTAAGGTAGTTAATTAGTTAGTTGTTATTCAGTAACAATTAGTACAGCCAAGTACATCAGTACATTCAACATTTATTGTGTTATCTTATAAAAACTTCGTCAGACGAAACGTTTTGATCTTAACCAGGATCCTCTCCCAAGCGTCGAACTTCTCTTAAATCTCAGAGTTAAATAAAAATTTAGTTTAAATTATCAATTAAAATTTACAATTAAACCTGCATCTGCAAAAGAGCAAAATGGTTACCAAAAGTTAAAAAACGTGCTAACAAAGTAGCCAATGTAGGTAATTTTTAAAAAGTCAAAAATTGAAAAAAAATTACAGGATTTCTTCAACTCAATGTTAATACTGGAACTCTTGAGATCTGTGCCGTCAATGCAGAGTTGTTTATTGTTTACTGGCATTGTTTTACGGTTCAAAAACGTTACTTGATTATCTGTCAATTACTCTTTTGCAGATGCTTGTCCCTGAGATGCTGTGAGTACATATGTAAGTTTCGTGGGAGGGATGCGATGAGGCTGATTTAGTAGCGACTGGAGTTAGTGGTGTTAGAGGGTGCGGGAGGCGGAGCCCGGGGGTCAAGGGTCGCCGTGACCCTTTGCGGGTCAAGGGTCCTTGTGACCCTTTGCGGCAGTTGCGGAGAGCAGGAGGAGGGGTTGAGGAGTCATGGGATGCAGCGGCGGTACCAGGGCCTGTCCCTCCGCCCGAAGCTCACCTCGTAGTCCTCCATCATTGGGCGCGTGGAGGCGGTGGTGTCGATGCGGCGCATGGTGGTGGAAGTACTCCTCGGCCGACCGCTCGGCGGAAGAATGTTGAAGACATGCATGATCCAGACGATGATGATGGGAGCGACGCTCGTCAGCACCATGATCAGCGCTATGATCATCGTCCAGCCTGGAAACTCCTTCTTCACCGTCTCGCCCTAAATCAGCGATTCAGCGATAAGATTTCTTTAACTCTCCACCATTTTCCAGCCCTACTCACCGTGACACTGTCCCAAGCGTCGTACTCTGGACTCTTCTCGAGCTTCTTGACGAAGGAGCCAATGAGAAGGCCAGTGAGCATAACAGGTCCAATGAAGCGCCAGCAGATCTGCCAGTACCATCCCGGGTAAATTCCAGTCATGTACTCGATGTCTTGAGAAAACCTAAAAATTAAATACAAAATCGCTGAAGTTCAATTTAACGAACGAGGGAAAAGGCTGAGCTGCTTTTAGTCAAAATTAAAAAAAAAAGGAGCGAGACGCCGTTATTTAATATAAAAAAAATATATACTACCTTAAAATAGTTATACTCGCATCGTAAAATTCCAAATTGCAAAAAATGGATGAAACAATATTATTTCGCCTAGTTCTTAAAGGAATGGAAACAATAATTCTTTTTCAGGTTAGGCTAGTAATTTACTCGTAAAAACGTATAGATTTGCCTTGCGAAACCTTGCCTTAGCCTTCAAAGGTCAAGAGACAAAAATGTGTACTGTTTTCGTTTTCGTCACTGTCGCTTGACCTTTGTAATTTTAAGCTATAAAGTGAGGTCTGACCTTTCATGTCCATAGATATACATCACTGTCACGGTTTCGAGGAGGGCGATGACGACGAGTCCAGTTGTACTTGCGTAGCCATCGAAGAGTGACACCCAGTACTCTCCAGCACCAGTCACGAAGATCAATCCAACGAGAAATGAGACGCCGCAGATGACACCTACGTTATGTTTTAGAGTCAATTCCTGTTCATAATTTATTAAATGAGGACAAATTGTCATCAATTGATGACAGTTTCATCAACTGATGACAGTTTCATCAATTGATGACAGTTTCATCAATTATTGATGACAGTTTCATAAATTGATGACACTTTCCAGCCAACCCCTCACCTGTCAAGATCTCCTTGCGAACGTGGCTGAAGTATGAGGTTTCAAAGACAGTGGAGACGACGCCCTCCATCGTTCCTATAGATATACATCACTGTCACGGTTTCGAGGAGGGCGATGACGACGAGTCCAGTTGTACTTGCGTAGCCATCGAAGAGTGACACCCAGTACTCTCCAGCACCCGTCACGAAGATCAATCCAACGAGAAATGAGACGCCGCAGATGACACCTAAGTTAAGTTTTAGAGTCAGTTCCTGTTCATAATGATGTTCCTAATTCATTAATGATGACAGATTGTCATCAATTGATGACACTTTCCACCTAACCCCTCACCTGTCAAGATCTCCTTGCGAACGTGGCTGAAGTATGAGGTTTCAAAGACAGTGGAGACGACGCCCTCCATCGTTCCAATCTGAGATCCAATGCCGAGAGCGAGGAGCATCATGAAGAAGATGATGGACCAAAATGGCGAGATGGGGAGCTCCACGATCGCTTGCGTGAAGACGACGAAGGCCAATCCCGTTCCAGCCGCCGCTTCGTCCAGCTCCCGCTCCAAACTGCAGTTCTTGAATCCTCCATCTGTGAAGTTCACTTTCGTCAAGTTGAGGTGGTGCATCAAGAAATCGTCGTAGACGTGAGGCGTGACGTCATCAATGCTCTTGAATTCGTGATAATCAACCATTTGCTCCTTGTTGCTGCAAAATCAATCACGTCAATTATGAATCTTTTCCCAAATTTCCCAAACAATTTGTCTCCGAACTCACAAATTGACGCATTTGTCAAAGATGGCCGTGGCCTTGAATCCGAGCACGGAGAAGATGACCGCGGATGCGTAGATGGCCGTGACAGCGTTTGTGCCAGTGATGAACATGACGTCTTGGACGCAGTTGTTCTTGGGCTTGTTGTAACTGCCAAACGCAATGAGAGATCCGAATGCTAGGCCGAACGAGTAGAAAACTTGCGTCGCAGCATCCAGCCAAACCGTCACTTCCATCAATTTATGCAACTGATCAAATGACACTCATTTTAGAAACACATTATTTAACTTTTAAGAACAAACAATACTTTTTCTCAAATTTTAAAACAGAAAATAATTTTTTTTTAATTTACCTTGGGAGTGTAGAGATGAAGCAGCCCTGCTCCAGCACCCTTCAGCGTTATTCCTCGAAAGAAGAAAATGGTGAG
This sequence comes from Bilobella aurantiaca, assembly GCA_021029175.1. NCBI lineage: Eukaryota > Metazoa > Arthropoda > Collembola > Poduromorpha > Neanuridae > Bilobella > Bilobella aurantiaca. The sequence goes on along the minus strand of VYYI01002435.1, from coordinate 3,171 downwards.
AACGACGTAGGGGAAGAGAGCCGTAAAGTACACAACCTGAACGAGATTTGAGGATTAATATAAATAACTTTAATATAAAAATTAATTAACTTTCATTAGTTAATTATGACAAAGTACCTTTCCGGAGGATTGAATTCCTCGCATGATGATGCAGTAGATGACGATCCATGCGAGGAAGAGGCAGATGACCATCCACCACTTGAGTCCGCCGGTTTCATCAATTGATGGCGTGATGTCGAGGGCATCGCGATACCAAAAGTACGCCGTTTCCGAAGAGACGTCGCATTCCGGCACCTTAATCTTACTTCCGTTCACCCCGCCCTCAATCATGGGACAGTGAGCCCAGGGGAGGGTTGGCCACTGAAACCAATAATCATTTACACTAATTATTTCATGCCAAGACCATCTTATAGGTCATCTCCTTAAGGCCTCCCTTACATTGTCTACCTGAATAATTTCACAGGTAAAGCTCAACTAGATTGAAATTAATTCTGTGAAATGAAATTTCATGATAAAATTTCTATGAAATTATTATCACGGTTTTTCCATCGTTTCGAATGGAGGAGAAAGTTGTTGAGAATATTTGGAAGAGAAAGTCCTTACGCGAAATGAGTTGTAGAGAAAGTAGAAGCACCAGGTAATGATGACGTTGTAGTAGAGACCCACGAGGAAGGCAACAATTGTACTTGCAATTCCAATTCCGCCAATTGCGGGGTGAATTGAGTTCCAGGCTCCAAGGGACCCTGTCCGGAGCCTTTGCCCAATGCCCAATTCAATGAGGAGCAGAGGGGCACCTTCCAGAATTATCATAATGAGGAACGGTATCAGGAACGCTCCTGGAACAAACAAGAAAAACGGTGGTCATTTACTCCCCTCCAAGAATTGCATTTCTACTTTCACTTTTGAAAAGGCTGTGACATTTTGAACGTGATTTCACATCCTGTGACGTAGGCCAGACTCATACGCACTTTCTCCAAAAGCCAAACATGTGAAATAAATTGGAGAAAGTTATGACGACTCGATTTTTTTTTTGACATTTGATACTTTTCTCTTCAGTGACTTTCCCAAACGTAATTATAGGAGGGAAGTCCCATTTTAATTCGTTTTGCTCTCTGGGAGTTGACAGTGAGTGAAAGCACGCTTTCTATTTTTTCGAGAGCCAGACTACCGCGGTGGAATTAGATTTCAATGACTTTTTGAAGAAGACCTTAAGTCTCCTAAATGAAATTGCCTTTTTTAAGGGCAGGAGGAAGCCCTTGGGAAGTTTTTGAAGTGTAGGCGGTTTTATGAAGTGGTTTGGTTGTAATTTAAGAATCAGTTGAAAAGAAAGCAAATGGAAAATGCTGCTCAGGCTGCCACTCTTCCCCAGAGAAATCTAATATCATTTTGGCAAGGTGCACAAAAATTATTGCAATGTGCAAAAAAAAAAAGTTTTCGGCGCCTGATATGACTTGAAGAGAGTGCCACTTGAGAAGATGATGGAATATGCGCGGCGGAGCTCTTTAAATAATCTGTGCTTGAGAAAGGCAAAAATTTGTTAGCGTCATCACTAAATTGTCGAAATTCGAAACAGTGATCAATTTTCAAAACTTTCCGTCAGCAGGAATGGAATTTCATCGTCTATTTCGAGGTACAATATCCTAGAGGGGAGAGACAATAGAATTTACTACGCTGCAGACAATTTTATCGAATCATTAAGTGCGGAAACTTTTGGGAAAACCGCGTACGGGTGAGGGGAGTTAGTAGTTACTAATTGCATAGAGCCTAGGGAGGCTGCAGCAATAAAATTACCCAACCAGCCTCCCTGCCAAAGACTCGATAAATGAAGTCAATTAAATTTATTAAATGTGTCTTCCTCTGCGGTTAGTAAACAAGCGTACGAGCTATCCCGCTTATTATCATTACAATTCGCATAGCTACATGGTTACAAATCCATTGTCTCTCTCGGTCATTCCAATAGACAATAAACACTAGCAAAACAGATTTTACAAAGTAGCGAAAAACCATTTAGGCCCCTCAATTTGACCTTAAAAGTCACCTGCAAAATCCGAAACCAATCAAATTCCGAAATCCGTGTCATTTTTCTATTTTTTAAACATTAGATTATCTCTAAAAATTCTACCCTTAGGGTCCCTGACGTCCTGTTTTGAGACCTCTAGAAACCACGGACGGACCGACAGAACGAATACATAAAGTAGCCACCCTCTTTAAAAGTGGTTAAAACATTAAAGTTGAGGCATTTGTTTTCTCATCACTCAAGAATTCGTGATTAAAATCCTACACTAGACATTAATTTCTCCCTCGCAGAATCATGGGAAAGTTGAAATTCAATTAACGCTTAGGTGGCTTATTAGCTCATTTGCAAATTTATCCTACACAAAATTAATACAAGTCCGCCTCTCCCATTTCTCAAATTTTTCTCATGACCTGATTTTTAGAAAAATTTGGCAATCCAGCAATTCTTTCAATATTTTCTTTACGGATGAGAATTTTGCAAAAGTTGCCAACACTAAAAATGCTTGAAAATAAAGAAACACGGCCACAATCCCGTAGCGCGGCCTCAACGAAACTTTACTAATAATTTGATGCTTTTGCCTCGTGAAAGGTCAGGAGTCAGAGGCAGGTGAAAGCAGTAAATTAGCAGAAAGTTTTCACTTGCTTTCTACGGTTTCATCCTGGGAATCACCGCGACAGAGGCAAAAAGAGTGACCTTGTGATGGGATTTGAAGGTGACGGAGACTGAGAGTGCTTAGTTAAAACTTTCCGACAACACCTAGCACGAAGCTTGGGAATTATAAGGGAGAATTCTGTACAATTCAATTAGTGAAAGCTGGGGAATGACAGGTTCCGTTTTTATTGTGATTTAAATTAGATTCTTGGAATGAATTAATCAGACAATGGGAAAACAGGAGCTTCCAAAATTTAGTCGAGGATTAGCAGAGAAAGCTCTAAAATCTCCAATTTGATTCTTATATAAGCAATTACAATCGAAACGAAACGTTTCTGTGAATTATAATTGCACTAGTAAGTTACGTGATAGACAATTAGGACGAGCTTTTGTAATTGCAATCCATCTAGAACTGATTTAAAATCAAAAACTTTCTCCATTCTTCTAGACAATACCTTGTTTTTAAATTGCGTCTTTTACAAAATGCAATTAATGTCCAAAAC
>VYYI01002434.1:0-14929 GCA_021029175.1 Bilobella aurantiaca | reverse complement strand
ATGAAAATTTCAGGCAACACAATGAACATCGATATTAAAATGAACTCAAGTGTGAATTAGTTGGATTCGTCAAAAATTTACATTTTGTTCCGCACACGTTTCAGTAAAATTTTGGACGAAATTATTTCAGCACACATTTTAAAAACGAAAATCACATTTTAGTGGAAGGAAGAATTGTTTTTTTTTTGAAAAGTGCCAATTAGCCGCTTGATCACCAGCACACAAATGTCAAACACAAGCGATGACATGCTCCCATTTCTCTCCCATGCCTACTACATCTTGACATGATCTTTGACAGAACTTGCCAGACTAAATGGGCAACTTTTTTCTTTGCAAAAATGCTTGCCAGCATTTTTCAGCAGCATCCCAACCACCAATTACCAGCAAATCATAATTAGAACCTTTTGAGTCATTTGGGCCACTTGATGATGTTTGTAGCGACATTTAGGATGGCGGAAGTGACGACCAAGTCAGTACCAACCTGGCAATTGTCCTTCTCTGACTCTGTCAGAAGCCAATTTAGAAATTGGCGCAGAGACATTCGAAAATAATTAACTTTGGCATTGCGAATCTGTGCCCAGGCACAGAACAATTTTCACGGATCATTTAACGTTTTCCTAATTCCACAACCCAAAATGCACATTTTGAGTCCGTTTGTGACAATTGCAGAAGAATGGCTACCACCGTTGAAAAAATAGGCGAAAAGTTCGAGATGAGTCGTAGTTAAAATAAAAATTATTATTGAAAATAGTCCTTGGAATGTAAAGGGCCCTGGTGAGGTCGAAGGTCACGAAGCAGAGAGGAGGTAATAGCTCTTGATGCTATCCGTGATGTGGGCGGGAAGGTCACATTATATTTACCTGTTGTTGATTTATAACGAGTCTTGTACAAATATGATGGATTAAAGGAGGCGGAAGGAATTAGGAATAATTTCTTTACTAATTAAGCCTTATTATTTTCTTTTGTTTAAAATATTAGGTCAATGAGATCAAGTCATTTAAGACATAAAAAAACGTTTTTTAAGTGATCTACATTGACCACTTCCCTGATGTAGCCGTAGCTGCTCACCTTCTTATGCGAATCCCTGATCTTCATCTTGAAACAATTATCAAAACAAAAGGCAAGTGAAATCGTTTCTCGCCCAAAACTTTCTAGATCATCCATTTTTTTCTAGTTAGCAAAAAATTAGCACTTAAGTTGACAAATCTGGTTGTTGTCGGACTGTCTCCTTTTTTGTTTTTCCCAACAGTAAATACAAAAAAGGATGCAGTAGGACAGCAAAGAATTAAATTCAGCCTTTTTCTTTTCTTTTATCAGTTTTAATAAGATACACATTATTGATTTCCATATTTTTTTTTACAACTTGTCGATTTTAAAAAGCAAATTGGAAATGTTCCATTTGACAGTTCGTGATTGCCTTTGTTTGTCTGCCCATTAAGCTCCTGGGGAAATATTGAGTTCAGTAGAATTGAAAGGAAAAAGCTGAATTTTGAAGCTGAGGACGTGTGATTGAATCCGGTTTTTTGAGTTCAGATTCACCTGCGGATTCACCTGTGATTTGTAGATGTGAAACGAATTACTGACATTTTGCCTAGGCCCTTAAGTCCTCATCTGCATTCAGGGGATGAGCCCCACTTGAAATCCAAAATCAAAGTGGGACAAAGACAAGGGAAAATACAAGTTCAAGGAATGTTGGAATACACAATTTTTTCACATGAATCAATTTATGAAGGGAAATAAAGGGGAAAAGCGGCGGCGGCGGTGTGCAGAATGCCGTTGGGCTCACTTTTCGCGATGTCACGGTACATTAGGCACATAGCTCGAGAACTATCATCATGCAAAATAGCTTCGGGACATATTTACTGCAGATTTAGAAAAAATTGTTTAAAATTTTTGCAAAAGCATCTTCAAATTTTAAGAAAGTGAAAGTTTGTATTTCCAGAAGAAGAAAAAAAAACCTTTCCATTTCTTAATAAGGTTACTTCATTCTGTTAAATTGATTTCATGAAATAACTTCTAGAAATTATCACAATGAAAAATGCAAAATGATAACATTTCATAAAAGTAAAAAATACACTCGAAAATTACAAATAATTGTATATTTTTCAACAATGAATTTTTCATTATTTTTAAATTGAAAACGAAATTTTGTGTTGGATCTAGTTCCAGACAATACATTTCTCCAGTTTTTCTCTAACTGATTAATAATTAATTAAAATAAGAAGGCATGTCCAAGATGACCTCTGTTTAGGGTTAGTCAATGTCAACGGTGCCTATAGACGAGAGATCGTGATCTTGACCTCTGAATTCCCTGTCAGGCTGTCCAGGGTTACATTGTCTAGAAATCAATTCCATTGAACCTCTCCCAGAAAAGATGTCAATTAATTTGCAATTAAGTAATTCAACACCTCCGCCCCTCCATCCCTCAAAGCCAAGGACCCACCTCCGTCAATGACACTGGCCTAATTAATCCACGAGAGGTCAACTCCTTTCCAACTTTCCTACGGGAATCAATCAATTATTAATTTAAGCAAATTGAAGCAAATGGTTCCAATTGATTACAACCTAACCCCTGACCTCCGCCGAGGTCCCCGCCTCTCCCCAAGCCCCGCCTCCCAAATTGCTGCTGAGGCACGTGGACCTCAGTCATCCATTGTCCGAAAGTAAGTCAAGGCATGACATGATCAGGGTCTCTCAGCATCCGATTCCTACCCTAAAGATCTTGGATTAAGACATGACATGGGCATGGCCAGAGCCCTACCTGACAGTCTAATTAATCAAACAAACGTCATTGACCATCGGAGGCCTCCAAGCAAAACCAATCAGCACGTAGGACGGAGAGGAATTGGAAGTCGAAAAAGCATAATTAAAAATGACGTAAGTCAACAATTAATTTTTTTTAGAACAAGTACATAGGTAAATCATTGTAACTAGAGTATTCCTTAGCTTATTGAAACTCAAGAAAACCTGGATTTCATTTTTACGTAAGTAAATTCATTCCTCTTATTATTTTCGTTTGAAACATTGTTAACAGTCTATTTGAAAACAATTAGAAGAACTAAATGTTAAAGACAAAAATTGAATACAGCCGACAATTGTAAATCAATATTGGAATAAAAACGGAATTGAATACCTGTTGCATCTTTATGTTGCTGCTCATTCTGGACTTAACGATATTCTAAAATGTTAATTTTTTAAAATGACTTCTCATTTTCTTTTAATTTTGACTGCATTGTTGATGGTTTTCAATTATTATTTTGAAGCAGAATAAAAATGGCATTAAGTGAAAACTTCTCACATAAAATTCTTTTTAGGTCTTTTGAGCACTTTGCCTTCCTTATCCGGTTGTAGAAATATTTTTGGATTTGCCTTGTACGTAATCGCTTAGCACGCCTCTCACAAATACGATTATACGATGCTAAGGGAAGTTACGTGCAGAGTTTCACTTTCTATGGTAATTGATTTAAGTAATTGACAGCTCCTGGTCATCTTTTCGACGGTGACAAGACTCATCATTGAAGCCTCGTCAACCTACTTAAGGAAGACACTGACCAGAAGCAGGATTGTCAACTGCCAATCCCAGAAAACATCATTACAAAAAGCGTCTTGTTGTTTAAAATAATTTACGCATGTCTCTCCAACTTCCTGTCAAGGAGTCATCGACTTCTTGACAAAATTAGAAATGGAACAAACTTCTTTGCTAACGAAGATAATGGTTCTAATGTAATAAATGTTTTTAATTTGGTTTCTTGTTCTCAATTTTTTTTTCAACGAAAGACGTCAACAAATGACATCGATTATTGTTAAGAATTTCTGACTGACTCCCTCACCTGACATTAAGGTTTAGCAAAGGAAAGAATCTCGATTATTTAACTTATTGTTGTTCTTGACTTTAAGTTAAACTGTGTGGTTTAAGATCTTACAAAATAGAAAACGACGAAGGTTACACATACTGGAGGAAGAAAGAAGGGAAACTCGCTCACCGCCTAATCTAGTAGCTCTCAACTGACTCATTTGGACACCTCATTTTAACTAATTATATAACAACACATTAAAAGTATACAAAGTAGTATAATCTTCGCTTAGGCTAGGCTTTTGATTTAAGTTAATTGCTGGTGGTATGGAGAGACTTTTTGTTTTACAACTCGTCGTGATCTTTGCCCTCATCGTCATCGGCATCTTCATCATCATCCTTCTCGTCATCGGCTCCCTTCTCGGCATCAGATTTAGCCTTCTCCTCTTCATCTTGAGCATCCTTCATTTTCTTCTCTTCCTCCTACAATAAGAAAAAGTAATTAAAAATTGGTTACCTTCATACGCTTGCGCTTATGTTTTTAAAATATCTCGAGACATGTCAATAAACTTACGCTTCCGGCGAGAATAGCATCACGGGCAGTCTTAGCCTCGTCTTTGCTGTCCGTAATGAGAATGTTGTCAAACAGGGTACCAGACTTGACTTGCCAGAGATCAAGACCCAAACCGCAGACGGCAGGGTACCTGTAGATCTCAGAATCTGGAACATGGTCTGGGTTATCAATTTCTGGGTGGATCCATGATCCCTTGTACGCTGGGTTGTCGATTTGTTTGGGCTTCCATTCTCCCTTGAAGGCTGGGTTGTCAATTTGTGCAGGTTCCCATTCACCGTCTGATAAAAAATAAAACAAAATAATAACATTTTCATTTAATTACAGGTTTCCATTTAGGTCATTTAACTCACCCATCTCATCGTCCCAATCCTCAGGCTTCGTGGCATCTGGATCTGGGATATGTTCTGGCTGTTCCCAATCCTCTGGTTTGGTGTCAGTCTCATCATCGATCATGGCTCGGTCATCCCAATCTGATGGCTTGCTGGCTGCTGGATCTTTGATCTGTTACCAAAACATACTTTTAGTTTTGAAACCACTAAGAGAACTCCTCTTATAGACTCCTCGTATGCTTTAGCAGACGCTTTACCGTCTTTGGCTCCAAGAAGCTCCAGTCCTCCTCGAATTGTCCGCTTTGTACTTTTTCTCCATCGATCAAAACTTGGTAAGACTGATCAGGCTCAACGATAAGAGTGTAGACATGGGTGTAAATGTCATCCTTGCATCGGATGTCCCTATTGTCAAGATATAAATTTAGGAAACATTGTCATTCACTCATGATAAAGCAAATGAACTTACTTGTTGATCAAATGGTTCTTTCCCTTGTAGTTAAAGATGACATGGACCTTCTTTGTTCCTGGGCCACAGATGTCCGGTCCGAACATGATGAGGTAAGGGGTTTCGCCGTGCATATCCTCTGGTTCGAAGTCACAGTCAAACAGCTTGATGTATCCACCACCGCAATCCATATTTTGTTCATGCTTTACAGAGAATTGAAGTACGAGGGTCTTTTTCTCGTTGGTAAATTCTGGGAATTTGGTAGAGACTGCATAGAAGTGAGCATCTTGTGAGGTTTTGATGGCTGGTTACAGAAAAATTCAATTAGTAAAAAGTCAGTCAGTGAGAACATTCAGTATCCCTTAGCCAAAATCTTATACCATTATTCTTGGCATCGGCGTAGAATTTTCCTGGAGTGAGTTCAAACTTTCCAAATGTCTTGTCTCCATGCTTCGAGGTCAACCATCTCTCTGTCCATGTCTCTGTTTGGAGAAAAAAAAACAATTAACAAACTGCAAACAGCAAGAACTCTCTAGATCCATTTTCAAAGATTTACTATTTCTAACAGCTGACTACATAATGCTTCCAAATGATTAACTGTCATTTGATTGGGAGCCAAAACAATATTAGTAAAATGTTGTTAATTAGTAAATGCTTCTTCTTAGTTCTTACCATCATCGAAGTTTTCTGAGAAGTGTATTTTTGCAAGGGCAGTGCCACAAATAAGGGCGAGTAGGAAGATGACCTTCATGTTCACCAATTAATTAAGTTAATTGTAATTTAAGTTAATTGTAATTAGCGACCGTGAAGAGAGAGAGGTTCGTTCGAAAGCGGAGAAGTAAGTGAGACTGAAGTGGAAGTGAAGGAGAAAGGAGGCATAAAAAAGAGCCGGCTTTCTGTGACACGTCTCCTTCTCATTGGTCCACCACAGCACCAACAGCCATCATCCAATCACAGCACAACACGCAACACAAGCTCCGCCCACCACTTCAATCTTCAAAATACTGCCAAGTAGTCGAGTTCTGCACCGCACGGTCACATGGGCCACTTAAATACTACTTTTTTTTTTATCTACATGATTTTTGAAAACACTCTGTTTTTGCCAATTTTCTTTGACAGATTCTTTCCTCAAAATAAACATTATTGTGCAAATGTCGTAATTTGAAACAGGGATGTAATTGTTGTTTATGACAAAAAAATACAGTCATGCTAAACCCGAAGTTTAATACACTAAACTAAATAAATGCAAAAAACTGTATATAATATAAAAATAATTATTTATTCCATTTATGAGCACTGGTAGACCAAAGCAAAAAATTAACGCTAACTTCCTAGATTTTAGGTTCAAGCATTTTTTTACTGCTGTAAATTTTTGGCGGTAGCAGCACAACTCCGGCGCACTACTCTACCGGAATTAGGAATTAAAGTTTAAGGCGGGGTCAAAATTAAGATATTCCCAAGCATCAATTCCTGGGAATAAATCATTTTTAGAACAATTAAAAAATTAACTCCAATTACTTTCACCTGTGACAGGTTAACGGGCTTTGATTGCTGCATTAATTAGGCTAAATACAACACCACTACATAAATGCCAGGGCATTGACATTAGCCCCTAAATGACAATTACAATTAGCATTAACATTATTACGTCCACGTCACACTCAACCACTTTGACCTCCACGTCGCTTTTCAAAATTTCTCTACTTATATAAAAGTTATCTAAATAAAATTTAAAATTAATTCAGAAATGAATTATTTTTAAACTTAGACCTTATTTAAAAAAAAATTGAATGATTTGTCCAAATAATTATATTTGTTTCTAAATCTGGTCCACACAATTCATATGATTTAGAGGCGTTACGTTAAGTTGCTCTGTCTCCACGCCATGCAATGAATTGTTTAATTGGTTGGCAATTCCATCCAGGAAATGATGATCAACACAAATTGACATTACTGGCTTCCCTTTTCCTTATCATTTTGACATCTTTCTCACAAGGATTTTTTTTTGTAAAAAAAAATTGGCTCTGAAATTTTTTACTAGGAATAGGGGAAAGCAACTTTGTGAAAATATACCATCTTATAAATGAATGTGTTTTAGTAAAAATTATGAATCATTATAGTTAAATTAGACTAATCGCTTAATTTTAATTTTCTGCAATGAAATTTAATTTCGATGCAATTAAAAAAAATATTATAACTGCTATACTGTTGAAATCTTTACTAAGCGTCAAGCGTTTTATTTGCTTCCGCCTTTCTCCCATTAGTTTTTAAGCACTAACTGCAAATACCCGACCTACTTTCTTGCAGTTTTAATTTTAGCTAAGCGCTGCATCGTTTCAATTCGATCTACAACGCATACCTTCCCTGTTTCTTGTAAGATAAAAAAATTAGGAAAAATGAACCTTAAGTTAATACTGATCGGAATGACGCTCATATTACAGGCGGCTATAGTGAAGGTAAAATAATTTGAATTACTATGAATTATACATAAAAATACGATTGTCTGCAGGAAGCACTGGCAAAAAGTACTGGAAATTCGGATGACGAGGATGCTGCTGATGAGGATAAGAAAGCTGAAGATGGAGATGAAGATGCGGATGAAAAAGAAAGCAAAAAGGAATCTTCTGATGGAAAAGAGAAAGCAAAACCCACCGAAGAAAAACCAAAGCCAACCAACAACACCAAGGAAAAGAATCTGTTTGAATTTACAAAATGTCAAGGACATGCAATTGACACGCCAAAACCCTTTTTGAAAGCTGAAGAAACGTGTAAAAAAGAAGTGAAAGCTGCGGATTCTAATAGAAATGGATCACTGGTTAGCATAATTACATGTACACCATTCTTGTTTATCAGTTGCTGTATTTCTTTGCCTTTTTTCTTAAGTGTTTTGCGGTTTGCGTTTGGGAGAAAATGGATTTTGTAAGTTATGAAAATAGTTCGTTCATTTAGTTGAATTATGTTAATGAGTTATTCTGGCAAAGTTAATCAAAATTTAAACTTTTAATTTTTAATTTGTTATAAACAGCTACTCGGAGAGCATCTGAAGTTGGATTCAAGCACGGTAGATGATTTTCTTGACGCTCTTTTGAGCCCTGTACCTGAAACAGGCCGTGCGACTCTTAAGAAAGAATGGAAGGAGTGCAAAAAGCGTAAACTAATTAACTTCAAAATTAGCTAATGAATCATTTTTTTAAAAATAATTTTTGTTTGGTAATGTCAATTATTTTGATTTTAGATATTGGAGACGAAGATGAGGACGACAAGCGGTGCAAGAGATTTAAACCATACTTTTCCTGTGTCATTGCTGCATTCGATAAGGTAAAATAGATTTCTAAATACATCTTTAAACCTTGTTGTGACATATTTTTAGGAACACTATTGCTATTTAAAAAAAACTTTAGATCTGCAATTTTCTTGTGTCTTTCTATTAGTTCTGTTTTGCTGCTGCTCCTGTTCCTGCCCCTGCCCCTCCAAAGACGGGGGGAATTCTGTTGCAATTGACTGGCTAATTATTATATTAATCCATATTATATGAATTATTTATTTTAATTAGAATCATGATCCAAATTAAATAAAAACATAATTGTGCTTACACTTGTTATAGTAAATACAAGCGTCATTCAACGAAAAATTTTAGTCACTCTCTGACGTCTAGCGGAGTTTCTTTACAGTACAATTACAGTTCAAGGCGCGAAAAGCGTCATTCGAAATTCCGCCGCTTCTTTCTTTAATGAGTCTCTCAAAAAGCTACTAATTCACATCTAATTAATGAGTTGAGAATTGTAAACGCACTCGTCCTATTTTTCAAATAAACTAATTGTTTTGATTGTCTGATAACAATATAACTGCCTCATTAACTTCACTAGTATTTAACCATTTGTAACATTTAATTAAGCTTCAATTTGACAATAATATTATGACAGTGCGTAGAAGTGTATTGCATCAAAACTGAGTTGCTGAGGTTTGCTGCCCATATCTGGTGACCTTAGGTGAAACCATTTGCCCCTTTGTCAAAATAAATTTTTGGTGGGAGATCATTCGCTGTCTGTGTCCCGTAGCCGAAGGACTATTTAATTGTTTCAATTAACGATTAATTAACACCAGCACCACCATCAACATTTAATTGATTATTAGAGTGAACTTTGGATAGAACATCAGGGCTTGGTCATGGCTGCCGGTAAGAATACGTTTAATTAATCTACAAATAGTAATCTTAAAAATAACATTGACGCTAAGTGAAGTGTGATGCTGTGAAGGTTTTTTTAATATAAAGAACCAAAAGAACTAATTAACGATCAAGTTTGACGTAGATTTGCTAATTAAGGTTTAACTTTCAGTTTTCGATGAGGCGGTGGAGGAACGCGTGATCAATGAAGAATACAAGATTTGGAAAAAGAATACACCGTTTCTGTATGATTTGGTGATGACGCACGCCCTTGAATGGCCGTCGCTAACAGCCCAATGGCTGCCAGATGTCACTCGGTAAATGATGATTTGGAATTAAATTAGTTTTCCCATTACTAAAGTTGCTAACAACTTTGTATGCGCTTCGTTTCAGGCCGGAAGGGAAGGATTACTCGATCCATCGACTTATCCTCGGAACGCATACCTCGGATGAGCAGAACCATTTGTTGATAGCATCGGTTCAGTTGCCTAACGAAGACGCTACTTATGACGCAACTCACTACGAGAGTGATAAAGGAGACTTTGGAGGTTTTGGCTCAGTTTCGGGGAAGATAGAAATAGAGATCAAGATAAATCACGAAGGGGAAGTCAACCGAGCCCGGTTTATGCCCCAGAATCCGTGTGTCATTGCTACCAAGACGCCCTCATCAGACGTGCTGGTTTTTGATTATACCAAACATCCATCTAAGCCTGACCCAAGCGGAGAGTGTCATCCTGACCTTCGTCTCCGTGGCCACCAAAAGGAAGGATATGGATTGTCTTGGAATCCCAGTTTAAATGGACATCTTCTCTCGGCTTCTGATGATCACACAATTTGTCTATGGGACATTAACACCACACCAACCAACATAGGCAGAGATCATATTATCGATGCTAAGACCATATTTACAGGACATACGGCCGTTGTGGAAGATGTCGCATGGCACCTTCTACATGAAAGTCTCTTTGGATCCGTGGCTGATGATCAGGTAAAAAAAAATACTAAGCACGCGATCTGTGAGTACTTCCTTGTGTTATTTATTTCAAGGATGAAAATGTGAATTTTTACCAGTCGTCTTTTATATTAGAAACTTATGGTTTGGGATACTCGCTCAAACAATACCAGCAAACCAAGCCACACTGTTGATGCACATACGGCTGAGGTCAATTGCCTATCTTTCAACCCTTATTCGGAATTTATTCTGGCTACCGGATCTGCAGATAAGGTACTCTTTTCTTTCCGAGTCTCTCAAGCCGATCTTTTATAGGTTAGGTTTTGTATCTGTTTTTTTTAGGAAAATGTAAATAATTACAAGAATCCATGAAAAAGAAATTGATTGGTTGATTTTTTTTATAAATTTTTATTAATTTGGTGTTCAGACCGTAGCTCTTTGGGATTTGAGGAATCTGAAGCTGAAACTTCATTCATTCGAGTCTCACAAGGACGAGATTTTTCAAGTTCAATGGTCTCCTCATAACGAGACAATTCTTGCCTCTTCTGGTACGGACAGGAGACTTCATGTTTGGGATTTATCCAAAATTGGGGAGGAGCAGAGTCCCGAAGATTCAGAGGATGGACCACCTGAATTACTCTTTATCCATGGTGGACACACTGCTAAGATCTCTGACTTTTCATGGAACCCCAACGAACCATGGGTGATTTGTTCAGTATCGGAGGATAATATCATGCAGGTAAAGAATCAATGAATAGTAAAACAAATAAGTGAAAGATGTTTCCTTGTTTTTCCTTTATTTTTAAATTCATCTTTACTTTTCAGGTTTGGCAAATGGCTGAAAATATTTACAATGACGAGGATTCTGATGGCGTTGTCGTTGGAGGGGGCGAAGTTCTGGAAAATTAATTCTGTGTGGCTCCACGTTTCCCACTGGGATGAAGGATCCAACCAAGGTTTACTTATTCTGTAAAATGGACTTTGCTGTTAATTCTGTTTAAGGGTCTCTTTTCCACTAATTTGTAAACTAAGGGGCTTTTGAAGGCAGGCCACGTTTAATTTTCATTTTACTATAAAGAAAGGTTTAAGAACAATAAAAATAATTCTGTTTTCATGCTCTCATGGTCAGTGACGTCGTTATTAGGGATTTGCACTCATAAATGTTGCTGGAGTAATAAAAACTTTGTTTGTTTGCTTTGAAAAAGAAAAACGATTTTCTGAGATTTTTGTCATGATTTGGAATATTCATTTGCTTGCGTTTGTAACAGCAAGGTCTTGAATAATAATTATTCAGTTGAATTTTTAACTAAAATGACAAGCGCAATACCAAGCGCACTGCGCAAAACGCATAGTAAGCGTGGAATTGGAGTCGCATCCCGATCGCGCTTGAATATCACTGAAGAACATGAGCAGGAGGAGGGACATGGACAAGCGCATGAGCAGAATCAGCCATCCGCCCATTTCCAAAATCCGCTAATTGATGTTGCAACAATTATCAGTTTCAAGAAGGATGATCTCACCCCAGGTCTTCATAACCAACCCAAAGTCTCAGGTACTCCATCGAAACCAAAAGTTACGTATTTGAATATTGTGTTCTAAAAGTTTGTTCAACGTATGAATTCTCGACTTTGAGAATTCTGAAAACTGGTGGCTTAGAAAATGGAAAAAAGACAATAGATGGAATCGGGTTTTGCGGGGATTGGAACACTTTTATTTCACTAATTGTTAGGAAAATTGATCATTTCCAAATGAAATTAACAGGGTTATGGATAGGGTGAGTTAGAAGCTAGTTTTGGGATGTTAACGCCTCACTAAATAGGAAACGGCACAATTAACGAAAAAGATAGGAATTCCACACAAAACGTATGTTGTCGACTTTTAAAATTAGGGTTAGAAAAACGTCACTAGATGGCGTTTTTAACTACGATTAATTAGAATTGACTAATTCTACAAACAAACGTTTTAGAACACCGTGGAGAGAAACAGATGGCTAGGAACCGTGCCTCCGTCTACCAAATTTTCAGCGACGGAAAGCAGTCTCAAGGTCAAATGCCCGGTATCATTGAGAAGGCTGCTCGCCGCTCTACTTCTGTACTCCAAATCAACAAGAGCGCTTCACAGCTTCGAAGAAGTACCGAAACTTCGGAAAATAGAAAAAGCATGCGCCTCAAAAGCGTAATTAGCGCCCACAGACTAGGTAACATAACTTGTTTTAGGCTTGACTTTTTTGCAGATGAAATGGCGCAATTCGCTGTAATTTTCAGGTCGAGATGATCGCTCCAGCGGCAGCGGCGAGTCTGAAAGTGGATCGGCTGACAGACCAGACGAAGAAGATGGCGGCTGGGACCTTTTCATGGACGACTTGCCTGTAGGGGACGACGATGATTTGATGGAGGTTTGAATAGAATTTCTAAACATTTTTTTTTTCAAACAGAAAGAAATTCGTTTAATCCGCAACAGCAAGACGCTGATTTTTTTTTTCAAAACCAGCGAATTTTTATACTCGTTCAAAGCGTTTTCAAGTGAAATGGTTCTCCCTGACAGTCGAGCCCTTTGTATGAAATGGCGAATGTGGACATTGACGTTGAGGGGGCCTTGGCAGAGATGGAGGAGGCCCTTCACTTCTCGCTGGAACAGGGACGCGTCAGCGATCGAGAGCGAACTGTCATTCTGGACAAATTTGGACTTTTTCTCCAGGCTCTCGTGTCCTTTCAGGAAAACGAGGTGGAGCTCATTGACCACATTGGTATGAAGACGCAGGTAAACAGCACATGTCATGGAAGGCGTGCGTGGCTTCAGTCTTACGAACTTTGTCTTTTTTTTTTTAAATTATTTTTAAACGCTGCGTATTGAATTTGATTTTAAGATTATGGAGGTCCTCAAGGCTTTTTCTGTCGATGAGGACAACGCCATTGAACTCATGATTGCAGGTTAGCTTGGATGCGACGATTATTCGAAAGAAAAATCAAATTAATCATTCTTTGCTCCAGTTTTACGAAATAACATATTTTTGTCATTAAATCCAGAACAGAAAGCAAAGGAAGAGCTGAACGAAATGGACGAGGCTATGGATTCTCTATCGTTAACAAAGATTCGCAAGTCTACAATATTATTATTTAAAAAAAAATATATTTGTATAAAATATCAATAAATTAATAATATTATTTTTCTTAATCCACTGAACTTAATCTCTCTTAACTCCATTAATGGTTGGTTTAGAAAATGCCGAAGAAGGTGGTGGAGGCGGAGTGACTGAGGAGGGGGCGGAGTCTGGTGGGGCTGCAGCGATTGACGAAATGAATGCTACGACTATAAGAGAAAATCTTCTTCTTCAAAAAAACAAGTAAATTAAATTTTAATTAATTTAATTATTGATCATTATTACGTAATTAATTAAAGTCTTCTTTTCATTCATGAAATAGGTTAGAGACCCAGGAACAAATGAAAATCATTCATCTTCTTGAAATCAAGCAATTGGAGTTTGAGAAAACGCTGTTGACGATGCACTACTCCAAGATGATCAAACCCACGGATCTCCAGAAGGAAATGCGAGCAAGTCAAAGCGATCATGGTAATCGCTGAAGTAGTTTTGAAAATTTTCAAATTGTAATTTGCGTCTAGGAACTGCGTAAAACAATTACGGACATGAAAATTGAAATTGGAACAATGCAGCAAGAAATCGCTCAGCTTCAGTTGGATATTGCTGCCGAGGAAAAGGCGCTGCGAGAAGACGAGACTGAAGTTAGTCAATTGGATTTGGATACTCTTTCTAAGCAGGTAAGTCAATTAAATTAAATTAATTATCACCGGTTTCTTTTTTTACTTGAATTTACTAACTGATTTCGAATTCAAATTTTCGATTAGATCGAAGTAACGCAGAATAGTGCTAAGCCCGTCCATCTACAAAAGGATGCTGGTACATTTCACAGAGGATTTTATAGAACGGCTTAGATTTCCACACATATTTCGATTACTAATTGAAAAAAAAAAAATAGATCGAGAAGCCCACAAGCTGGAACACCTTCAAGACACGCTCCAGGACCTGGACGAACGCTGGATGGCTGGAATGGGACGCTTTCGTATTTACCAAGCAAAGATTGATCAGCGTAACTCAGAGTACTCGACAATGCTCAAGGAGGAGGCGCGAATGAACCAGGCGAGAAAGCAAGGGCAACTAGAAACGGATCACGTTCTGGCCGACATTGAATCGCTGCAGAAGAAGGAGCAAGGGCTCTTGAACAAGGTTATTGAACAAGATAGAACAATGTATTTTGAACAGTGTTTCAAAAATATCGTTTTCAGTGTCGGATCAACATTGAAAAAATTCTATACAACGTGAAATTGAAAAAGAAACTCTATGAAGAGCATCATCACATCTACAACGATTCGTCGCGTGCCCAGAGAGAGTACATTTTCTATACTTTTTTTAGACGTATTTGAATGTTATTTAATTATTTAATTAATTACAGATCCCAAAAGTTGGAACGAACCATCAAATTAGCGAGGGATGGTCATCTCAATGCAAAACTTGCTCATGAAAAAATGCGTTCTGCATTTGACTCCATGCAACCAAAGGGCGATTCCGACAATTGGGAAAAATTACGCAAAATGTTCGCTCATGAAATAGAAAATTTGAAAACGGCGCTTGACAAAAGTTTGGGCGAGTCAGGC
>VYYI01002433.1:0-14931 GCA_021029175.1 Bilobella aurantiaca | reverse complement strand
AGGTGGCATTCGCAGCCATTCCAGGACTGAAGTCAATCCAGCCCGGAAGTGAAGTAGAGTGTCCAGGTGGCATTCGCAGCCATTCCAGGGGTGAAGTCAATCCAGCCCGGAAGTGAAGTAGAGTGTCCAGGTGGCATTCGCAGCCATTCCAGGACTGAAGTCAATCCATCCTGGAAGTGAAGTACAGTGTCCAGGAGGCATTCGCAACCATTCCAGGACTGAAGCCAATCCAGCCCAGAAGTAAAAGTAGCGTGTTCGAGGGACTTTGCCAGCTAGGACTAAAGTCAGCCCAGCACCGGAAGTCAGCCTTGCCATCACTGCAAGTACGTGGGAAGCATCAGCCTATTCCCTATTGGGAGGAAATGCCAGGTTTGGAAGCGTGAGCTGATTCGCCGGACATACTGACGGGGAAGTCAGATCTCAACGCTTTTGTAGTAAGTTCGAATTCTTTCCAGGAAAGCGTTTGTGAAAGCTTGGAACTTCTGTTAGAAGAGGAAGTGGAGTTGCCACTTTGCTCTTCCAACGAAAATAGCAATAGACTTTTTCCATCCCGGGTTAGCTGACTGTATAACGAGTCTCAGGGTTAAGCATTCCAAAGCCCGCGAGGCCTAGGCTATCTGCTGTCTCTGAGACCAACCCTGCGGGCTAACCTTTAGGCATAAGTCAACCCGTTGGTTGCGCCTGCGGATTGAAAGGGTTGAATTCGACTTTGTGTGCGCATCCCTAGGAGAATTGTCTGCAATTGAGAGTGATTTGGTCAAAGTCCAATCAGTTAACGCCACGGAATTGGCAGAGTTAAAACCATCCATTGACATAAATCACATCACAAATAAGAAAACTTTCCACTCAAGGAAAGTTTTCTTATTGTTTTAAAAACGTAAACAAATTACAATAAAGTAATTGATAACTTAGTTTCAGGCCATCAAGTTGTAATTACAAAAAACACCTGGAATGGGAAAGCGATCGGTTACTTTCGTCGCCACACCAGTCAGTGAAGAAAATAGTTGTACTTGCTTTTAATTTTGCTTTGGGCTTAGAATGTATTTAAAATTTTAGAATAAGTGGAAAAATGACGAGGATTATGACTTTTTGTCCCCTCTTCGATTTCAACCCAAACGCAAACTTCAATGCACGCAAGAGTGCTGCGTGCCAAAGGTTCGGTGCCCACAGCCGCCGACTCCGCCACCTCCAACGCTGGCCGAAATTGAAAACAATTGCACTGTGGGCATTGACTGGGAAAATGGAAGCGTTCAGGGCAAAGCACTGTGTAACTGAAAATTTTTGCTTCCATACTAAATTTTTGAGAATTTAGACTATGCAATGGAATTATAAGTTTACTTTATTTTAGACAACAAAACGAGACCGCTTTGCTCTTGGGCTTGGACGTTCTCAATGGAAGCGCTAAATCATGTGCAGCGATCGTCGATTCAGACCAGATCAATAATGCCACACTGTTCTTTTCAAGACAGTAGAAGAGGTACTGGAAGAAATTACGCCGCGCGCAGAAAGTTGACGCACTGGGCATCACTTAAAATAAATGAAATTCTTTGCGTTCAAATTGATGTTTTTATTTTTAATAATATTGAGTTATAAATCTATTGGTCTGCGAAAGACCCAGTAGACGAAGGCCAAATTCTTCATTCCACTCCATGTCGTCGAGCCCGCGTTGTCCTTTTACAAAGACAAAGGACAAAAAAAATTCTTGGCCTTGTAAAAGTCCAGTACATTTCAGTTCATTTTGAAAAGGCAGTACTTCTCGATCCATTTTGCAAAAAAAGTGTTTTGTGTCGCAAAATTCACTTTTCCTCTCAAAATAAGTGCAACAAAAATGGGTCACAAACGTGGATCACGCGGGCAGGGAACGTCTACTGCTAAGGTAAGTAAAAATTCATAAACATTTAAACTTTACTTTGAAAACAAAATGAACGGTTGTAAAATCAATTTACTTAATTTTAAGTACTCCCGAGGTCATGGTAGGGGCGCTCGGATACTTATGCACTAACTCCGAAGCTGCCCTTTCCAGCCTCCTTGAATACAAAAATTAACTTCAATTTTCAATTGACTATTTCAAAAATAGAATTGATAATCGCAAAATCACTTTAAACAAAACTCGTTCAATTTTTTTTTGAAAGCGCAAAATTACACCAAACCCGTAATTTTTTTTTAATTTTTTTAGATTGAAAATTGAAAAGGGCAAAGTCACGCCAAAACTAAATTTAAAAAAAAATCGTTTAGAAATGCAAATTTTATAATGAACGATACGAGATTCTAAAGCCGAATTTGACATAATTGTATTATTTTGAAGGTCAATCAAGGCCTTTTGGAGAGCCGTGATGCTGGGGAAGGGACCAGTTCCGTCAATATCCAGGTATTTTGGCCGTTTCTAATTCAAGTTTGCAATTTCAAAAGTTTCTGTTTATTAAAAAACTTTTTTTTTAAATTCAAATTTAAAAATGCACTATACGAGATTCCAAAGCCAAATTTGACAAAAATTGTATTATTTTGAAGGCCAATGAAGCTAGTTTGGAGACCCGAGCTGCTGGGGAAGGGACGGCTTCGGTCACACTACAGGTAATTTTGGTCTTTAATCGTAACTTTAAAAAAATCTTTACTTTTAAAATTGGCTTGGCAGGGCAAAGGGTTAAAGCGCATGCCAAATCAGTTGAAGCGAGACGCGGCAATAGCTAGGAAAAAGCTAGATTCGAAGCACATGACCTGGCCTATCACCAGAGATTTACTGTCAATGATCCAAAAGAGCCGGAAATGTCACAGCTCGATGACATTGGAGGGAGTGACCCTATGCCGTTCCTAAATTTTCCAATCGAAAATTATTGTACTTTTCTACCATTGCTCGTTCTGCATATAGAAAGATGGCCTCTGAAAAATTCTTCCAGCTCATGTTCACTCAAGTTTGTAGCACATCGAAATGAAAAAAGTTTAATGTTACTTTCACTGAGTTTTCCAATTCTTATTCTCTGTATTGTTTCTTTAAATTGTTGTTGCTCAGAATCATGTTGTCTCATGTTTTCTGATAGGAAAATTGTCCTTTGAAATCCTCGTCGGTAATCATCTTGACCCGCTACTTCAAGTGCGTTTGCTGGATTTGCGATACTAAAGAGCGACACTGGACGCAAGATCACCAAAATTAACGTTTTTATTTCCAAATGGCTCTTGATTTTGAAATACAGGCTGTAGTCTTAGGTTGACAAACCCCAAGAGCTGTAGTCCAATTAGAGACAATTCGTCAAATAGAAACCATTCCACTTTGGATGCACGATTTGCAGACAATTTTCCAAATTTTGATGGTGCGCTATTTGTATAGTTGAATGGCATAAACATGCCGCGATGAAACGTGGTACCAACTAAAATTCTTTAATCATTAAAACAATAAATTTTTACAAAATGATAAATTTCGAGTACTCTAATCAGGTAACGTACTTGGAGAAACCATCCAGAGCGGAAGAAATAGAAGAAATAGAAGTTACTGAAATTAGAAGACAAATTCGACTCGGCAAGGCAATTTATCTACTATGAAGGGCTTAGGGGTGAAGGCAGGTCAAGATTTCAAAGCGGTTGACTTCATCTGCACGTATTGGAGAGATCGAGGTGATGCGGGAAAAAATGACCCAATCGTCGACCAATTAGATCAATATTTGATGCGGCTCAGTCTTAATGGATACATTGATCCCAAGTCAATGGGAAACTGTTCACGCATGATCAATAACGTCGCAAACACACAAAAGTCACAAACAGCGAAAGGTATGTCGTACATATAATAGCTAATCGAAACATTTCGACGGAGACGATACTCACCGCCTCGTACGCGAAACGTGGCGACAAATTTAATGTACGCTACGCGGGAATCAGAGATGACTGTTTGTGCTCTTCAAGTCATCACTTAATTGGATGGAATGCAACTGACGATCCAGTCCCAGTATTCCTCCCACCCAGGAAAAAAGAAAAGTTTCAGAAGAGATCATTTGGACACATGCATTCAATCAGAAAGGAAATGGATTTTTTGCAGCCGTAGAAATTGTAGAAGTTTAGTTTTATAGAACGTTTATTAAAAAAAACTATAAAGAAAAACTTATTTCAATTGGGAAGAATAAAGATTAAATAGACATTTTATAATTTTAAAAAATGGTCTTTGGGATTTTAAGCTTTCTATGAACACAAACTAATGAATTAATCAAAGACTGCACATGCGTACGTTATGTATAATTTAGGTTAACTTAGGTTTAATTATGTTATATTGGAGCAACATAAGAAACCAAACGTTCCAAAGTAACAAAAACGTAAAAAAAATAATTGTATTAGTTAAATTTTCAAACCTAACCTAAACCTAATTGCATAATGAAAAGAAAAAAAACCATTCGGGGAATACGATTACCTTTCATTTGCCACCAAACTCATTCAAATCGGTTCATCCTACTCAAAGATATTCAATATCCAAGATAACCATTTTTTTACCTTTGACGACCCCCCACCCCCATGGGGAGGGTTGAAACAGGGTGAATTAGTATAATACACTAAAATTATACATTATATTATTATATATCACTAATATGTATTAAATTAATATATTAAAATATGTTAGTGTTAAGGGTTGTTTGTAATTTTGCAAATAAGTTATCTCTTGTCCTTTCCGGCCGTGTAGGCCCATAAGGGAAAGGACAGAGATGAGTTTCCAATCTCAATTCCAAGACACGGGAAATCCGGTGTCTTGGAAATGAGAAATTGAGAATACTTTTTAGCATTGTTGCGAAAGAGAGTAGAAAGTTAGAGTTGATTTTACTTCTGCTGTGTCAACATCTCGTCTTCACTCTAACGCATTTCTCAGTACCTTTGACCCTCGCTCTCTTCTTCTACACTTACTCTTAAGATACAATTAAATCTCACAGTGAATTAAGGATAACAGTTAGTGTTAGACTAAAAGGATTACATTGGAGGAAATAAAAGCGCACACTAGGACTGTTTGCCGAATCTAAGTTTTGTACTTTCGACCGTTATCCACAATAGTAGCGATACAAGTCGTGTCTACTGAGATCGTGGTGCTGTAGAGCACACAAAAGAACAGAAGATTCAGTGTCAATTACGTCTTCGCGACTGGAATCCACTAGCGTCCACTGGCGTCAACTGGCGTCGTAATGTGTAGAGGTAATCGCGTAGAACCCACCTTTGCTACAGAACGAGGCATCATCCATTAGTAGCGACATATATACGCTACTCCGAGGGACGACCGCTAAAGGGGTCTCTAGGACTACTACCCGTACTGCGGCTGGCCCAAGGGGACTCGCACCTGTGGGCACCTGGGATCGAGACACGACACGACAGGTACGCTGAGTTCGCTGATCCTCCGACACGGAAAGCACCACTGGCAGCAACGTTCCAACGTCACCCGAGGGACGTGGTAACGGAAGTCCAGGCACCAGGCACCTTCTGCATTACTTCTAGCATGCTCAAGGTAAGAAAAAATCTTTCATATATTTCGTCAAATCATTCGACGAGATTACCGCTAAGGGGGCGAGGTTCCCCATTCTGAGTACTGTGCACTGTAACCTCCCCACAATGCTTGAGGGCCAGGTGGGGCGGACTGCGAACTTTTTTAAATTAAGTATCTTCCCTAAACTTAAGCATTACCTAGAATAAGTAGTATTAGTAAGATTAAGCGTTTCAGGGTCAAAGGTCATATTCCTTCTGCAAAAAAAATTAGCATACTTAGTACTACCTTGGGTGCTGATACCATCCTAATCGGTAACATAGCACGGTCAACCCTATTTACCGATTTCAGAAATGCTTACTCATGACCTATTCGACATTGCCCATGCTGATGCCATGAACACAATGACGATACAAGGAGACAAGGACTTACTAAAATTGCAGAGAGAAAAAGATATGGAAAATAAACTTTCAAAAGTTTTCCTGTATTATTGTATTATACTGCTTAATGTCTTATATTTGCGATATTTGTTTTTCTTGAGGGAGGAAAGGGATCATGAGTACAATTGACAAAAAGGTAACTGCTATTGAAAATCGTCGTGATGAAAGAAACTAAGCGCAGCTCACTGCTATTGAAAATCGTCGTGATGAAAGGGAACTAAGCGCGAAAAGTTACAAAAAGCGTGTTGAATCCAGAACAAAATAGCATTATGAGTTGGTTGAATTAGCCAGTAGTAGCTGATCCGAAGAAGCCAGGTCCGGATAACCACAAGAAAATTGGACTCCGATTACACCAAAGCTATAGAGTAGCCATTAACGTCAGCAGCAAGGTAAACATCTGTTATTGAATACTAATTTTGCTTAGTTTAGACTTTGAGCGGAAAATCATGATTTTATTTTATTATTTTTTTTGTTATTTATGGAAAAATAGGATCATGGATATTATCTCTCCAGGAATCTCGTTTACACTTGACAGAACAGGAATCGGCAACAGAAATGCTCTGCTATTGGCCGCTGCTGTGAATAGTTTAGGCCTCCCGGTTGAAGAATTCAAATTGAGCGCTGAATCTATTCGAAAAACTCGCCGCGGAAACACAACAACTACTAGCAGAAGAAATATAAAAATCGTTTTCTACGGAGGATGCTCTCACGATTCAAATGGGATTCCAAAATGTTACCTTCACTTACTGGAGCCAAAACCGTCGAACCGTTATTAATCTTGCTTGCCGACACCATGTTTTCGAGATGCTGGCCGGGGCTGCATTTGAGACCCAGTTTGGACAATCAAATGAGTCCCGACGTCGAACATTTCAAACGATTTCGAAATAACTGGGACAAAATTGATAGAACCAATTATGAGCCGGCTATACTGGATGAATACATAGAGGATCAAATGGCTGAAAATAAGGAGATGGATTGGGCTCATGACCACAAAATTGCAACAAGCTGAAGAGTACGAGCTACGTGGTCACTATAATGAGCTAGAACTTGGAATTATATTTCTTGGTGGTGTAACTTCTCGAGGCATTCGCATACAAGCGCCTGGCGCATATCATCCGGCAAAATGGATGGCAAAACTTATTTACTCCTTCAAAATATTCATTCTCCGTGGCCAATAACCAGACGAACTTGAAACTTTTCTATCTTACAAACATCAGAGTCAATTTGCAAATCGTTATTCATTCTTCTAGGTTAAGTTAAGGTATAATTATAGTTTTGCAGAATACGACGTTTCATGATTTTCAAAAATTCTGATCAATTCCACTTATAATTAGTGAAATTAGATCTTAATTTCAACGATTTCCAGCGATTCGTTACATTTGTTCATTTTTAAAAACATTAATTCGAGTACTCAAAAGTCGAGAATGCGTAGCATAATTAAACGAACATTAGCATTTGGTCTACAATGATTTTTCAAATTTTTCAATTTGATAATTCAAATATATAGCGTTAGGTAATTTGTAATTGACCACTTTTCATATTCGACAAATAGGAAACTCTACGGTTGGATAAGGGAGGTGCTCTAGAGAGAACTACCTAGTAATTCGAAGTTATTGTTCCTGTTCGAGCCAAACAAACCCTTCCTCGGATGACGATATCAAGCTCTGACAGCATTAAAAAGCCAAAATTGAAAAGACTTAAACCCAAATAGAAATTGAATATGAAATCGATTCACTACATTTGGTGAAGTTTTAAGTGTCGTGTGTAAATTTAGGTTCAAGCGTTGCTGTCAGATAATTTTATAATGCATCTGATTGAATCGTTTTGTGCAGAAATATTTTTTTACATTCTCATCTCAACTCACTCGCACGCTGCGTAAAGATATTAACCCGTGAACCAAGGATCGGAATATTACAAAACCAATACAAACCTGTCGAATCCATACTTGAATTGATATGTAGACTTAAACTAAACGTAGTCAACACTAATTGTTATAACTAAATTATACCTATATTATTGTACAATGCACGACATTATGAACGAAAACGAAACCAAGTAAAAGTGTACTCCTTATCTTATGCCAGTTGTATTCCAACCGAGTTGAAGGCACTAGAAGACCATTCTGGATAGTTCTTTTGTGGATAGAGACCCAGCATAAAGTCCCGCACAAATTCAGGAAACTTGAAGGCTTTGATGCTCTCGCGAATTGACTTCATGAGGCGCATCTGCCAAATTAAATAACGAAATCATCATCAAAATAATGTAATATTTTGATGCTGTAGTGGTAGTCTCCTCTCACCTGAAAAGTCAAGTTGTGTATACTGAGCAAATGACAAGCGACAGCTTCATGAGTAGCAATTGAATGGATGTAGGCCCTTGTGTAGCAACGACACGTGGAACAAGGACACGCCTCATCTAGCGGCGAATAGTCTTGCGCAAATTGTTTGCTTTTTAAGGAGATTTGACCCGTAAAGAGCAGTGCTGTTCCAAATCTCTGAAAACAAAATTCAAAAATAAAAATTTAGAACTCGTTTGAAAATTATAAATTATTTATAAGATAAAACTGTTCTTCTAGATAATTTGCATACTTTTAAAACTTGTTGCAACTTACAGCAGTCCGAGTTGGAAAAACGCAGTCGTACATGTCACATCCAAGGGCAGAGCACACCACAAGATCCTCACTGAATCCAACACCCATCAGATACCTTGGTTTATCTTTCGGTAAAATATCCGTTGAAATCGACACCATTTTCCAAAAATCTTCCTTTGCCTCCCCACCACTATTAAAGGGTAAAAAATATTAATGCAGATTAAAGGATTTATAATAAACTAATTTTTAAGCTTATAATTTAAAAAAATAAACTGCCACTTTAAGAAAACAAAACTAAATTACCTTAATCCGCCAATAGCAAAACCTGGAGTGTTTCGCTTTATCAATTCCAGCGCACATTCTTTCCTCAGTTCAGGATCCAGCCCACCCTGGACAATAGGAAATAGGCTCTGACGATCCGGATGTTGATGAGCTGCCAGGCACCTGTCTAGCCAGCGTATGGTTCTAGAGGTTAAATCACATCATATCATCACGAGTACTCGAAATTAGATGGTCGAAACAATAATTAGCAAAAGTTTGAATACGAGATGATGGATTTCAATGAAAAAAAAAATCAAACCTTTTCATGGCTTCCACTACGCGTTCTCCAGTTGTGGTTGAAGAGACGACGTCGTCCAACTGCATTATGATATCAGCACCAATCTTATTCTGAATGTGGATGGACTCCTCTGGCGTGAGCATGCACTCGGAGCCATCGTAGGGACTTTTGAACTTGACACCTTCCTCGGTAATTTCCGCCAATTTGAGGAGCGACACCATTTGAAACCCACCGGAGTCCGTGAGAAGGTTCCGCTTCCAGTGCATAAAGTTATGCAGCCCACCAGCATCCTCCAGTAATTTAGGACCCTAGATAAAACATTAACAAGGAACATAAACATTTTTATCTTTATGGACACTTAAGCGGAGAACAAAAGGCGATTCTGAGGCTCTCGCTCTGCCACTTGAAAATAGAATTACACTTCCTTTGTGGAGCGGAAATGGAATGTGATAAATCCCCACAAGAAAGAAAAAAATTGTTCTGTCCTCAGTTTCAGTGGTCAGTAACAAGACAGCGTTTCTATTCTACTCGAAAGGTTCCATTTAAAATTAAACCACGAATAGCTGTATTGACAGCCCCTGCAGTCGCTAAGTAGTCGTTTTAGCGTTTTAGCACAGCTTTGGAATCGGTGATTACTATTAAGAATGCTTATGCTTTGCTTATGATAGTAAAACATTTTTGAAATGTAAGCCTAAATGAAGAAACAACAAAGGTTCTGTTTTAAGCTCATAAACTAAACTCAAAGTTCAGCTCGAAATAAAAATTAACTGCTACAAAAATTGTGAAATGAAAACGATGATTTAATCGTAATTAGGTAAGTGAAATAGGATCTGTTAAGCGAGAATGTACACGAAACAACACTTTAAATTTTAAATTGATGTCTACTTCACATCCGAATAAAAGATTTTTAGTTGAGTTTCACCAGATACCATTTCCTAAAATTCCCAATTCTTCAGGCCAATTTTTAAGATGATAAAGTTTTCCCAAAGCGTGATTAATGAAAACTTAGCACTTTAAGATTCGAATTTAAGGTTTATATGAGATATAAATTGATTTATAAGTCCACTCTGAATCAGATACTTCTTGATTGAGTGTTACCGACTACCGGAGTACCTTTTCATAAAACTAATAAATTCTTACCGGCCGATTACCAAGATGATAAGTGTTTCCTAGCATGATTTGACAGTCCATGGACTCCAGCTGCTGTGGCAGTATTCCCTTCATTGTACCCTGCATTCAGTATATCTATTATACTATATCACAAGGTTAATTGATCAATTAGGTAAAACCAACCTGCGTACCAACCGGCATGAAGCAAGGCGTCTCTACCACTCCATGAGGCAATGTCATTAAGCTCGCTCGAGCCTTTGTCACCGGACACTCTGCTAGAATTTTAAATGTCAGGGCAGGCATTTTGCTAATCATTAATTAACGAAGCCAATTAACGAACGTCAAACCTCTTTACCGTGAACCGAACAGATGATAACAGAAAGTGAAGGTAAACAAACTTATTTCTGCAAAACGTGCTTCCGACCAAGGTAAAAGTTCCAAATCACCACATCAGCCGGCTCATGCTTGGGCAAAATTCAAGTTTATCGCAACTCATTTGATTAATGATCCATGTTCTAGGGACTGTTGTGAGTATATGAATTATATTTTAATTAACTGTTTACTAAGCTAAAGATTTATTTGGTCATTTTATTGTTATAAAATATTTTCAATTATCTAATTAACAAGTTAGTATTGACGTATTTGGTCGAGCCAAATGCATGGAAGCTGAATTATTAGTCTTATAGCATTATAGCAAGCAGCAAATTATGTTAATAGTGAGTCTAATAATGAATGATGATCTTTTTTCAGTTAAATAAGCTGCATAATATATATAAATTTAATTAAATTATATCTCAAAATATTAATGAATTCCATAATTTACAATACCAGCAAATTTATTAGCTGCATTTCTTAAAATAAGCCCATCTTCTGCGAGGTACTTCGTATATGTCAATCGAAACTTTTAGTTTACCTTCTGTCATTTCAAATGTTTATAGGCGGGAAACTGTTCAAGTTTTTTGAAATCAAATATTTTAAAATTTTACAGTTCCAACTTTGTTTAAAAAAACAAGTATTTTTTTTTAATTTGCTCAAGTTTTTTAAACGGTTATAAATTTAAATCAATCAATTATTTATATAACCAATTAATTATTCTTGTAATAATAGATAATTATTAGAATAGGTAACGAGGTAAATCAAAGTTAAAAACACCTGGTTAAAGCATGTTAATTACTTAAGTAATTTCACGATTGTTAACCTTTAATCGTTTTGTATCTCAATTATACATTTCCAGATTTAAAGGAATCGCTTATTGGACATTGGACAAGGTTTAGCCAAGGTCAAAGATCAGAAGGGTACTATGTCACACGATCCAGAAAAACCGATACCCTGGGGTTGTGAACCAATTAAAGTCATTCGTGTACACGGAGAACATGTCCTGGCTGGCGAGGGTAATCGTCTACTAATTTGGTCATTATCCTCTCAAGAAGACAAGGCTGATCCTTTGGTCGTGAAAGTGTTTCCGGAAGGATCTGTAATTACAAGTTTGTCCTGCTCTTCCGATGATCATCGCCTCAGTATCCTTGCTACTTCGTTGTCATTTTATCGAAAAGTATCGGTTCGTTCCGGCGGACTTAGAGATGAATTCACGCTGGGCTCAACATTTGAAGCAAGTTATGGCGAACTTATGTCAGGACATTGCTGGGAAGGAGGATTTATGGTCTATGACTTTAACAATGTGGCTACTGTACGCGAAAGTGCATGTTCCGGAGCTGAATTGGTTACTGTCTACCAGGGTCAACTAGGAGCACCGGACTGTGTCACGATTTCGGGGACGAAGAACAGCGGCATTCTTATTTTTGTGGCCACCTCGTCAAGAGTTAGTATTTGTAGGCTTTCTGAAGCTGCAGAACATACTAACAATGAAATTCACACTCTCTTCACATTTTGTCAACCCAAGGTTTGTTTTCTTCAACTAAATTTTGTAACATAATGCTAAAAAATAATTCATTATTTCATAAATCTAGGGAGTAATATTCTCCGTCAACTTCTACCCGGATTCCAAGCTTATTCTAACGACTTCTGACGACCGATCAGTTTCAGTCTGGAAATGTAATTTTTCAGAATTCGATGTAAAATCATTAACTACTGATCAAGTATCTATCACACTCCAAGCAACTCTAGAAGGTCATACTTCAAGGGTTTTTAATGCAATTTTGGTGCATAACAACGTAGTGAGTATTGGGGAGGTAAGGCGAAAACTAGAGAGAATTGCTCGTCATAATTATCAAATCAATAGTAATTAAACAAAACTAGGCAAATACAAATTGTAGGATTCCAATATTGTTGCCTGGTCTTTGCAAAATTTGAGTCGTCATCGTGTAATTGGTAATCACAGTGGCTGTACAATCTGGTCATGTGCTTACGACCCCTTGCATGGGAGTGTTGTAAGGAAATAATCAAGTTTTCATCCATTTAAAATTTGTTTTTATATTAAAGGTGATTTGAATTCTTTCTAAAATTGGACGGTTTAGTACACCGGAGCCGATAATGGTTCAATTTTTAAATGGAGCCTGGATCAAATTCTACAGGATTACGAACTCACACAATACTGCGAGCTCTCTCCGGCTTGGACTTCAAATTCAATTGAAGAAAATCCGATTAAAGAGTCGTCAAAAGGTTCTGAAGGTAGTTGATTTCCTTTATTCAAAATTATGCACTATTTAGTAGATACCCAATTTTATATCTTTGACAGTTGCTGGATAACTCGAAAAGGATAATTTGTTAATTGTAGATTATCCAAGATTAGTCAAGTCGTTTGACGAAGTTTCATCGGTAGTTACTACTCATGCCGGAAAATTGTTCATTGTCTCTCAAGATTTGGCTCGATATTTCAACCATCTTCCCTCCTGGAAAGGCTATTTGTCATTTGCTTGGCATCGTGGAAACAAATTTTATGTTACTGGGACTTTAAATGGTGGTATTTTCTTCATTGGGATTCAATCCATCCATAATGGTAAAATTCTTTTTTGTAAACTACATTTTTACAAATTGATTTAAATGACTTCGAGTTTTTCTTTAACTAATTTAACCTTAACTTTTTGAATGCTTTTCAGACATTAAACTGTTACACGGAGATACATTGTCAATAACAATTCCAGTTCAAGAGAAAGTGTTGACGCTGCATTTCCTTAGCGAAAATGAACTAATAATTTCGACGATCACTTCGCTTCTGAAGTATGAGCTCTCTTTTACTCCAGGCAATACACTGCCTCATCCATCTCTTAAGTGGTGCGTGAAGCAGAAGTCTAATACTAACTGCGTGGCTGCCTGGAAAAATGTGATTTTCGTCGGTATGGACAATGGGAAAATCAAGGCCTACAACAGGAATACAGGTGGAAAGTTGTACGAGTTCAAGGCGAGACACAACAAGTATGGGGTCGGAGGCATAGTTGAGTACCAAGGGCACTTGGTTACGGGTGGACGTGACTCGAGTCTTAACTTCTTTTTCATTGAAAGCGATTTTGGAGAAGGCGATGACAACCAGGAAATTCAGGGCTCAGAGCCCGTGACACACCTCAAAACAGTTCCACTTCCGTTTCTCTGGGTTGGGAGCTTGGTCAAGTATCGCGGAGATTTGCTCGTCTGTGGCTTTGAATCGGTGAGAAACTCAAATTGTAAAAATTATGATTTTTGAAGCTTTAGTTTCTGAATTTCTTAATACTTTTAATATATATTTTATTTTTGCTCTGATTTTAGGCGGATTTTGTTATTTATTCTTATAGGAGAGAACAGGTAGTTGGAAGAACGAGTTGCGGTGGAGCTCACCGATCCTGGGATTTTAATTTGTCGGAAAATGGCACCGGAGTTTTTACGCACATTCGAATTAGACGCGTTTTCAAAACTTGTTTTCAGTTGGATCATTCTATCACCAATTGTGTTAAAGTAAGTGAGAAGTTTTAATTTTGATTGAACATTTTATAACTCGATTGATACATCGCTTAATTGGAAGTCTTCAATTGATTAAAGACCTGATTGATTTAATCTATTAAATAGGAGGGCTTTCATCTAGAAGATGTGAATAGCATTGTTGAATTGGGAAACTCAAGCGATGAGGCAATTTTAATCGCATCGGGAAGCGAAGACGGAGCAGTGAAAATTAGCTCTTTTAAAATTGGGCGCACCTCAAACAGTGACAATATTCTATTTATCAAAGACAACACGCAGACTGTCTGCAATCACACTTCCGGTGTAAGGTGCCTCCAGTACCAAGAAGTGAGGCCTTATGAAGAGGGGTACTTATTCAGCGGTGGCGGAAGATCGGAAATTATGCTAATTAAGATTTATCTTGAAGGTAATTAAACTTTGCGAAAATAGGCTTTTTTTTTATAAAGAATGAAGATCGTTGAAAAATATTCATTGGCAATTTATCTGAAAAAAATCCTAGTTATTAAGTATAAGCTATGTTTCAAAATTGTTTTTACATTTACCTTTTAGGCTGTCAACTAAAAAAGTACAGCAATTTAAGACGTTTTGGATTTGATGACAACTTAGACTTTCGCGTCATGGATATCAAGTCTCTCCTTCTCCCAGAGTCAGAGGCTTCAAATTCCGCTATGAAGCAAATTCCAGTAGGATTCATAGCCTGTTCTGACGGTTTACTACGAATTATACGAGAAAATGGGAATTACAAATTCAGTCGAATTCATCGCAAAGGCACTGGAGCCAAACACTGCCTAACAACACTCGAAATTCTGCATCAGAGTTCTAGGGAAGTGACCATTTTTGGAGGCACTTCTAATGGAGAAATTCTTGCATGGAAAGTGAACTGTTTCATAAAAGTTGATAAAGA
>VYYI01002432.1:0-14935 GCA_021029175.1 Bilobella aurantiaca | reverse complement strand
AGAGAGAGCGAGTGGGCGAATGAGAGTGATTTGACGGGTTCTACGTAACACTCCTAATGATGACTTGTGGGAGCTCCGATTCTTCCAGAGATTCCTGATCAAACTGCAGTATAGGTACACGTAGGTGCGGCGGGACTACGTATAACGGGAAGGAGCGGAACGCGGGCGGAGAGAACAATATCAGTAGAAGGTGACAGGGGAAGGTTGGGGAAGAATGCACTTTATTATTATTATTATTACTATTATTATTACTATGATTATTATGGGTCAGACTGAAATCACTTGGTTGCTCCGTATCATTAATTTTATTGGCGTTTGGTTGGAGTGTGACTTGGACTGTTTCTGCCCATGAGCACGAGGTAGTAGTGCTCTCCTTCCGTGCATGGACGTAGATCTATGCAAGATATATAATATGTATGTATGTATTACCAGTTTAGATTCATAATAGGAGGATTGTGACGGAGTTGAAATGAATGGGGGCGGTGGCATTGTATAATTCTGTGGCCGTTACCACAGGACGATGTGATGTGAACCAGGAGATAGTATGGCTACTGGCCTGTTCCTCGGGTGGATGTTTTGTGGGAGTGCAGGAGCAGTGAGAACGTAATTCGTAAAGAGCATCTGTTCTAATGACATTAAAAGGGAGCGGCGGAAAGGGGTAGCGGGAGCTCCCTGCCTGACTGAAGAAGTGCGTCCGAGTTTCAGACTGTGCAGAAAAGAATAGGGGCTGAGCAAGTCCTTTCGAAGAAACAGAGGGGAAATGTAAATGGAACTCCTCTGTTATGCTGCTGCCACACTATTGGCTCTCTCTCCAGTGCATTCGTTTTCGTATTATGTGTCCACTTTGCTGCTCCTTGTTTTGGATGGATGGACGGTGGTGACTGACTCACTCGTGGACTGAGTGAGTGACGCGGCAGCGGCAGCAGCAGCAGTAGCGGCGGCGGCTGTTTTATTCCGCTGGTCGGGGAAGTAGACTGTACAGAGATGGGATGTATGCCACACATCACTTGTTCTCCTCCATTCCCCGGCCTTTGTGAGGTTGAGCGAGAGAAAGAGATGCAGTAGTACTGGGAGCATTAAGGCGAGGACGTAGGAGCTGCCAGTTCCATACGCTGACATTCTCTTTGTTGTCCCCGCGTTCCTCTCATTTCTCTCTTTCTCTGTGGAGAGATTTCCAGTGTGGAATTAAAAATGGAAAACTTTTCCTCCACCCGTCCTCCGGAGGTAATTCATTACGGTTTGATGTAGTAGGAGTTGGCCTAATTCTGTCCTCCTGGGCCGTCGGCATGGGAGTTGCTGGTTAAATGCCATGATTTATTATGAATGTAAAAAAAATAAACATTGGAATATTACGATTGTTGCTATTGTTACGTGGCTGTGACTCTGCAGCGGCGCTCCAGGCAGTCAGAGACATTGTCAAGTTCAGGCCATGCCTGGGCAAGCAAGAGAGTTCATTTTGTTGAGGGAAAGACGAGTGTGGTTGCTGAGCTATTGAACTTGATGCGACGAGAAGGGAGGACGTGAATGTGTGTGCGTGTGTGCTAGTTTTTAAGTCGTCGTCGCTGAGGACCTCCACAACATGTTCAAAAGTTTGTGTGTGTATGTGTTAGCATGTGTGTAGCATAGTAGTAGTAGTAGTAGCAGCAGCAGTTGAAGTATTAGCAACTTTGTAAAATGGGAGGTAGCTTTAAAGTTCAAGAAGACTTGAGTGACTGACTGGGAGTGACAAAGTGAGAGAGAAGAGGCGGAGGAGGCGGACGACGACGACGACGGAGACAGCTGGTAACCTAATTATGCAAGTGGGAGTTTACGAGAGTGTAGTGGTAGTATGTGTGCGGTTTTGAACTTATTATTATGTACTTGGTAGTTCCTTCCGACTTGCTTGGAGTTTTGGAGGAGCACTGACTCGTGTTTTCTGTCTTTCTGTGTAGCATCTTGGGAGTGGGACTGGTGACTTGGGTTCATGGAGGGGATATGACTATGACTCCTGCTACTGCTGTCGTTTTATACTGCCATAGTGTCTGTATGTTCTTGGCAAATATAATAATGATTAATTCAAAGAGACTTTTGCAGAAGTTGAGGAGATTTGAAGAAGTGGAAGTGAGTAATGTATATGTTCTTCTTGCTCGGATTTTTCGGCGCAAGCGCACTAGTCAATTGTGGGGATAGTTAGAATTCGAAGATCCATTTTGGTGTGGAAGATGGTCCGCGTGACACTGTGGGAATTGAGCTATGGCTAATTATTTGTCGGGGATATCTGACAAAGTGGTCATGCATATGCTGGGCCACCGTGTGCGTGGTGTCTGTGCGGATATTATGCACAGAATTCGTACTGAATACCGAACCAACTGTATTCTGCCTGCCAACCACTGTTGCAGACTTGTATTGAGTAGATTAATTCGGCCAAGTGTACTTGATAAGAGCCTGTATAGTGATTATTTTTGGCATTTCAACTCACTCATTATGTGCTATGCGTAGTCCCGTATAGTGTGGGAAAGGGGCGGTGGGATTAGGAAGTAATGGTACATACTTTTAACTTGGAAGCGCATGTATGTGCCTTATTGTGGCTTACGTTTCTAGAAGGTGGCCGTCGTCAGTTGTTGTTGTGATGTACGCATTGGATGCTCCAATATGTGGGAAGGAGGGAGGAAGCAAAGTACGTGGAGAGAGAGAGAGATAGTAAAGTAGAATGTACGTTCACCAGTTCACCACAGAAAAGGACACAAGGTTGTTATCTGCTCCTTCTTGGCAAAGACGTCGACGACGATGACGACGAAGACGACCAAAGTGTGGCCGGGCTTCCTTCCTGGATGGCAAAAGCCGTGACATTTGATGGCGGCTATAAAAAGGACTGGATGCATGTACTCTTCCTAATCCGTGCCTCCCACGTGCATGCAAATGCATACCAACATGCGGAGTCTCTACTCTATCTATATCCGTTGAAATTTAATGGAACGTTGGCTAATTTAGATTTTAAACTTCCTCTCATTGTATGCACACATGGTGAAGGTGACGGCGAGGCGGAATTTATTATGGTGTGATGGAGGGTGTCGTCAGCCTAACAGCAGCCTGCCAGCCAGAATGTGTGACACAATGATAAGTCAAGGCTGTCACCATTGAATTCCCTCTCTCTGTCTCTGCCTCTCGCTGACTGACTGAATGACCGAGTTAGTGAAATGAGCCTAAGGTTAAGGCTATATTAGGATGAAACTGTGGGACAGATCATTGCCATTAATATTATTACCACTTTGATGGTTCCCCATCACGGATGGTTGGTGTGGATTTTATGTGTGTGTGTGTGAGCGCATGTGTCTGGAAATGTGTGTGTGCTTGTACCCTGCGATTTGATGAGCCATGAGATGATGACCTTGGATGGGGTCATGGAGGCTGAAATTTTGTTGGGAGAACTGGGGTGGAAGGGGGTGTCTGGAATTTGGTTGGTTTCAGTTGGATGAGCCATATGATATGATTAGATTTTATATGGAAGTGCCTTGGTGCTGTGGAGCCACGTTATGAATGTGAGGAAATTTGACTGACTGACCCAGTATGAGACTTCCTGACGGGAAAATAATATTCATAAGAATAATAATAATAATAATAATAATAATGCTCCTATTGATGTGTGGATGTGTGTGTGCGTGTGTGTGGTAAGGGTGGAGGTGAGAAATGTATGAATTCTATTATTAGGAGGATGAGAGCCAAACTTCCAATTTTTCCTAGAATCCCCTCCGTATTTACCCTCTGTGACGATACGGTGGGATGAGTATAGATGTGTAGTGGATTTTAGCATAAAAAACATCGTCGTCATCATCATCATCATCATGAGCCGTGAAATTTAAATGTTGCGTTGAGGGAAGGGAAAGTTCAAGTGAGATTGTGAGATCATTCCTGTGTTAGATGTGATTCTGCCTTTAGATTTTAGTATATGGAGATATGTGCCACCGTAGTGAGTAACCCTGTTCAACCAGGGTTTTTCCACCTCTTCCTTTCTGCATTCCACAATGTTGTTGGTAACCTCTTGGAAGCNGCTCACTCACTATTCCGTGAGAGTTGGTTTATAGGATTGGGACTGAAGGGAAAGTGAATTGGAAAATCCTGTCGTGCGGAAGAGTGATGAGGGTCGGGTTCGGTAGCAGCATGAGTTACATACTGAAGATGGTAATGCCTATGGCTCACGGCGGGAGGGATGAGGAAAGCAGAAGAAGAAGAAGAAGACGAAGGAGAAGGAAAAGGAAAGGAAAGAAAACGCCCCAGGAAATGTAATGCATTTTTTGCCAGGGTCGGGGGAGGAGCAGGAGCATTGCAAATATTGTGAGACGACGACGACGACGAAGAGGATTTTTGAGTGAGGCGTTTTGATCCGGCGCGCTGCTAACTGCTTCCCTCTGCTGTGTGAGATGAGGTGAGTGGAAAGGAATGTAGCACGCATACACAAATATACACTTGACTTTGGGAAGAAACTTACGCGGGTTACGTGGTGGGTCCATGGGATCCCGGATGATGTATATACATGTTCCATACGAGCGAACTGAGCGAATCCATCATTTCCCCTCAACCGGAAACCCTCCATTTACTTGCGGGGGTTTGTCTGAAATGGGAAAATCCTCGTTGTGGACGGGTGGAGTGTGTGCGTATGCATGTGTGTGTGTGTGGAGAGCATTACACAGAAGGACATTTTATGGGTTTCTTAATAGGCGTGAGAGACTCTAGAACTTGACCGTGGGCCAGGCAGGGTATAAGAAAGAAGAAGAAGAAGAAGAAGAAGTGGCGATGGCGGGGGAGTCGCTATCGATTGGATTAGACGGAGAGAGAGAGAGAGAGACGTAGTGGGAGCAGGCAGGCAGGCTTTTCCAATCATCATGTATTCGGCAAGGTGGAAAAATGGTCCGTATGTATGTATGTGCTTGTGCATGCAGCCATGTACGTACGTTGGGGAAAAAACTAAGCCCTATTATTAGTCTCACTCAGTCAGTCAGTTAGTCAACCAGTAAGTCAGTAAGCTTAGCACACATCGGGCGCGTCAAGCGGTCTGTCATCACTACTATACTGGCTTTCTCGGGCCGACGGGTCTCTCTCTGTCCAGTGGTCCAATGGCGGTGGTGGTGTATGTGTATGGGGAGTGACGTCAGCGAGTATTTTGACTGGCTGACTGGAAGTTACTGACTATGAGCCGTCCACACCTGCCCAATAATGGGACTAATGGTTCAAAGCAGCAGAGCCCAGGTGGTATTACCCCCGTCCCCGTGGCCATCCCCTCCCATCATCCCCAGAGATATTATTAACGGGAGCTCTGGGTTCAAGGTTTAAGAGGACGGAATCCATCAGGTAGGAAGGAGTTTAGCTCTCATGCCTGTATTAGATGGGATGTAATGTGTGGGAAAATACGAAATGGCCGTGGTAAGCCTACCGCTACTGTGGAAAAAAGAGCTAGAGTATAAGAAGGATCCAAAGCACGTCCGCAGGAGTGCCATGTGTCAGGTCAAGTGAGAGGTGAGTGAGTTTGTAGAAGGAGTGTGTGACGGTAATTTTATTGAGGGTAACCACATTGGAGGGAATCTGACATGGATTGGTATTGGTAGGCCGGAGGGTGGGGAATATGAGGAATGGCTTTTTATGGATAGAGGAGCCGAGAGACCTGGGAAGCCTGTGATATGTTTCTTCATGTTGTTGTAATACTAGTAATAACGTCTCACCATGGTGCGAAGCCGCCGGTCCTATTCAGCTTGCCATGAGGATTCCCCATGAGAGGATGTTATGGGAGGGGAGAAAAGGGGTCGTGTAGTTTGTTGGAGTAAGGCAGTGTGTAGTGCATTATGTTATTGATTTGTCCGTGTGCAATTTCCAAATCAGCATTGAATTTAATGTGATTGGGGATAAGATTGATGGGAAGGCTGGAGGCTAGGCAGGAGGTGCAGGAGTAGGAGTAAGTAATGGTGGGTGTGATTTTTACCTAATGGACAGGGAGCAGGCCAAGAGCATTGCTGTTCTGCGATGGTGACGATGATGATGATGCTGCTGCTTCTGTTGCTGATTATGATGATGGTGGAACGGGTACAAGTTGATATATGTAGAGCTTAGGCATGAAGTGCATCAATTTTTAAGTTGATGCGCTGGCATGGTAACCCTGAAAAGTATGTACATAAATATCATCTGTACCTTTTCTTCTATTATGGAAGTGTTTGTGTGCGGTTTTGGCTGCATGGGATGAGTGTTGTGTGCGTATGCGGAGGGATTAGAAAACCACTATGGCGGGGGGAGGGGGTATGGGATGACTGTGTGTGGCGTTTTTATGGAATGAGTGTGTGTGTGTGTGTGTGTGTGTGTGTGGTGCGGTATGGTATGAATGGGGTTGGTGAGCGTGTGCCGTGTTAGTGAGTAATATTTGAGAGGAGCTATCGTCTTCCCCACGTTGGCAAATGAAAGGATTGATGGAGATTGAGGATGGATGGTGAAAATGGACCAAGTGTCAGAGTGACGGTTGACAGTTAGGATGAGAGAGAGAGCCAAGGGATTTTCCTCGGTGGGTTCCCCGCACGCCGCTCTATGGCACACACAGGAGGCTATTTTTAGCAATCCTCATCTCTCCAACGGATCTGGCATTGGGAAAGAAGGAGGAAGTGTTAAGAAGGACGACATTTTCCCCTTGGTTTCCGTCGTCCGAGCGTGAGCATAAGGCCAATAAGTTTTCCGCTCCTGGTTGTATTGCCAAAGGGCAGGGGATGCTGTGTTGTTTAGTTTCAGCCGTTTTTTTTGTTTTGTTTATGGGAATAAAAAGTGCTATGGGCTCGGATTCGCTGCAGAGAGGCTCCGTCTGGAATTTTGTAGGGGATGGCGTGGGTGGCTGTGTATGTGCCAGCAAATTTCCTGTGGACCAGTACAAAAAGAGTATAATAGAAGTGGGATGGCGGGGAGTGTCAACGAAATTACAGTTGGCAAATGTGAAATGAAATGCAGAAGGAAGCAGAAGAGGGTTTATTGTCTTAAGAGGACAGTAGCTCACAACAAAATAAAATCATTGGAAAAGTCATAGTGTCAGTAGTAGGTGTAGGTATAGGTAGTAGGCTGGTTAGAAACATGAACGTTGCACGTGAGAGCCTGAAATGAAATTAAACTGGCTATCCAGCGAGTTTAATTTCATTTTGCGTGGTTGGGGATCATTGGTTGCGTTTACCTTCCCCAAGGTGAACGTCCTTAATAAGACATGTTAATGGTCTGGGGTGATTGACAGTGATTTTTGACCCCGGTGTTTGGGGCACTACTGGATCTATCTGGATCGAGTTGGTAAATCTCTAAGAAGAGGGGGTTTAGGCCAAGGGGTGGCGGCGCTTTTTGATCAAAATGTCAGCAGGACTGAGTTGAAGTTTGAGTACTCTTTTTTGTTCTGGGGCCAAATCGTGTAGGGCTGCCGTGGGATGCTAATGTAGGTTCCCGGTTGTATTAGTGATGGGATGTAATGCAGGGAAATTTTTTATGTGCAAGCAGAAATGACATGGTTTTATTTTTTAAGTATTGGCGGCGTTGCTCTCCGTGTATCGCTCCTGCCCTCAGAAACTCATAAGTAAGGAAAGTGCCTTTTTTTCAGAAGGAGTTGTAAATCTTGTGATCTGGAAGCCGCTCTGCCAACACGCAATAGAAATGTCTAATAATTTCCCTCCCGATCGGATTCTCCTCCGCCTCCACACTAAATGTTATGTGTGACATCCTAACTCACTCACTGAGTCAGTCAGTCAGAGATGAACCAGTTTCCAACCTGCTCCCCTTCACTCGTTGGAAATAAATGGGGGAATTGGAATGGGAGGAAAGGGGAAGGTCGCTTCGACCTTGGACGACTTGGCAAAGCGGATGATGGGGCGGGCAACTATGCAGCAGCGTTGTTTGAATTTCGGAAGATAAGGACCTTTTTTGCATGGAGATGGCTCTAGGCTTTGCGAGAGATGATGATGATGATGAAGAAGAAGTTGCTGAATACTGCTGCTGCTACTGCTGATGATGATGATGATGGTAATATTATTCAAAGTTCCGGCTGGGTCGCATGACATGTTGATGTATGCAAAAGCTTGAGACAAGGGATTCTGCTAGGAAGAAAGAAGGAGGAGACGGACGGATCCCCCCGAAAATGGCACTTGAAGATGGAACACTTTGTTTGCTTATATGCATCCCTCTGATTTAGTATGGGAGAGGACGTGATCCTTGAAATGGAATAATGGAGGGGGATTCCCAGTGACAGCGTCGCAATTTTTCTGTCTTTCCCGTGGTCTTCTTCTGTACGTCGTTCACATCGACGACGACGACGACAACGACGCTAAGACTTACTGGTGGATTCGTCCACTCCACCACC
Source organism: Bilobella aurantiaca (assembly GCA_021029175.1). Taxonomy (NCBI): domain Eukaryota; kingdom Metazoa; phylum Arthropoda; class Collembola; order Poduromorpha; family Neanuridae; genus Bilobella; species Bilobella aurantiaca. The sequence continues at coordinate 6,597 of VYYI01002432.1, read as the reverse complement.
GTGAGGAAGATCATGATGCCGTACTATTCCCTATGAGAAAGTGCAGTGCTGCCGGGGGAAAAAAATCTGGGATGAGAAAGGCTTGTTTTGAGCTGCCCTCCCCCTCTCGGGGGATTGGAAATCCTTGTGACATTGAGCTGAAGATGATTTTAATCCGAGAATTTTTCCGCGAGGACGTCTTTTACTATACTACTGGTAGCTAGTGTAATGGAGGCTCGGAAAATCTGGTTATGAGGAGGACGTGGTAGTGAAAAGAAGATTTAACTGGAATATTTCCAGTTCGACTTGTTGGCATACTCCAAAAAAGGAGGGGAATTTATTATCGTCGTATCGATATAGAATAGTATTAACTTATGTGTTGGATTGAATGGCTAAATTATTTCGAAGGATTTGAACGGAGCTGAGACGCCCATGAGAGGAGTCAAGAGTGGGGTGACGACGAAAAGTTGAAGTCATAGTGCTGGACGTTTCAGCAGGTCTGTTAGACTGGACGCACAATACTTGGAAATAGCGGACATAGCGCTAGAGACTGCCTGACAAGCGCTCATTACATTCTCCGCATTTCTTCGGGAAAGAGTGGGAGGGAGAATATATGTGGGGAATGCAGCAATTTATTCTGCCGAGACCAAGCGACGTATGGCTAATTGTGTTGATTTAGCTCTGAATCTAACCTACGTAAACCAACACATCACTACTTTGAGATAATTAAGTTAGTGTTGCAAGTCCGGAATGCTAAAGCTTTATGAAGGTTGGAACAGGGACATGCCTGCTTCCTGTCCTCGTCCCTGTCCGTTGTGTTACGGCTATCACCTGTGATTATGTTGCAAGTGAGCCGGCTGGAGTATTAGCTATTTACTGATATAGTAAAGTATTGGGTCCGTCAGGGCTTAATTGCCGGGAAAATTGGACTTTGAACGGGTAGCAGGCAGGCAGGCAGGCCGGCGGAAATGTGAGATCTGAATGAGTGTGGGAGAGCCACCCAAGGACATGAGAGGTGACAAGCGTGATTTATATTGAGTGGATAGAGTAGTAGTGATGGGACGTAATAAATTGTAGGAAGAAACGTACAGTAGTAGTTGAGTACCACTACTGTGGTACAGGAAGTAGGAAAAGCAAGAGTAAACTACGTGGCGATTCAAAGATTGAAGTGGTGAAGTGGGAAGGATGCCGCATAGGCAGATATTTTTTTCCAAATCTCAGAATGACAGAGCTAATGAAAAGATGAATGGTCATGATGAGAGAGTGACAACGGATGAGGATCTACTGTCGTAGCAATGAAAAGATGTTGGGATGGCTACACTCCCGCCTGGTGAAAATGATGATGATGATGATGATGATGGTTATTATGATGATATGATAGGGGAAAGGAGTGTATGCTTGGTTCCGCTATACAGTATCAGGGAGGATCTGATGGCTGTGTGTAGAGTGTGGATTAGTGAATCTATTTGAACAGCCCTCATCTCTCCCGTCCAGGGTGCGAGACTGTTTATTGTTGTCCTTCAGGGATTACAATGTAGCTGGAAGGTTGATTATTATGCTTTGTAGTGCAGGTGCTGTGTGTACTGTAGTGTAGAGTGGAATGGATAAATCTCCTTTCAATGACAAGATTCCCAATATTCTACTAGGGGACGGACAGCCACTCTGTAGTATAAGTGGGGAACTGTAGGAATGTGTGAGCGCTGGGTGGAAGTTTCAAGTTGACCAAGTTTGAGTGGAAATGGCCGTGTTAATTTGATCACATTTACCGTATATGTGTCAATTTGAATTCTGGGTTTTGTTCTGTTCCATAATAGTTTGCGAGGGAGAGCGGATTAATTGGAGTTTCTGTGTATTTAGTAGTTGTGAAGTAAGGGTGCTGGGAGCCTCTGTGCAGTGTCCGTGTTGGTGATTTGATGGCCGTCAGGCTAGAGTTGGACAAGTGTGTGGGATGAGGAAATAATGTGATGCCCCACCAATACCACCACCACTTCCCACCGCCTACCTCCCCGATCCCCGGGAAATTCCAAATGGCGAATGGGAAGTGTCTCAATGCTCCATTACTGAAGAAAGGCTTTTCTATCCCGAACCGGAGTAAAGTTGACGAGTATAGTATAGTGAAACGTCTTGCGGGAGCAGTCCGCAAAATTCATGAGGTTTTGGACTTTTGGAGAAGTGGAGGAGGGGGGCGGGAAGTTTGAACGGATTGAGAGGATCCCCCCTGCTATCCGTTCCTATTTCAGTATTTGACGTGTTAACGGGACATGCAGTGTAATCTCCTTATAACGGCTCTTGGTAAGGTAGTAATCCGGTTGGTACGGTCAATTTCCCTCTTAAACTTTCCCTCCTGATCCTTCACCCGGGATAGTTTTAGAGTTTGTAATGGCCTTTGATCAAACTGGCGAAGTTATCATCAGTGGTTTGCTCACAACTGGGCAAATTCTTAGAATTTTGCTCCTACTAGACCGATTCTCAGTGGTTTGCTCATAATAGCCGAATTCTCAGTAGTTTCCCCTGGAGACCGTTATGAGGAGATTTCTGCTCCCTTTCTCCGCCCTAAAAGTAATTATTCCTTATTAAAATGGACTCGGAAAGGCCTTTAACTCCTACACACACGACTACTGCTCGGGGTCGATGAATGTTTTATGAATTGAAAAATGGACTTTTACTCACTATTTATATAGCTGGCATTCCAGCACTGCACTGAAGTGACTGAAGTTCTGAGTGAGTGTGACGGGGGGGGGGGAGGGCAGATGGTGAGGTGGTGGCTGGCTATATGCTATATGTTAGAAATTATCTATAAGCTGTGTGTGTGTGTGTGTAAATGGGAAATGTGATATGACGGCGGCGGCGGCGGTGGACGTCAGTGAGTGTGACGGATGACGTCAGGGAGGAGTCTGGAAAAGTACGACCGAGTGTATGTAGAGATGCTACTACTACATGAATGAATACTTTAGAATGGTCTTTTAGCTGGGGCAAGAGGCCGTATATAGAGCTCTGCCCCTGAGAGAGGGTCATTTGGTGCAGCCGTAGAAATCCCAACGTGGATGATGGACCCGTTCCCCTTAGTCGACGTTATATAAAGCGCCTGTTTTTAAACTTAATTCTACGTCCTCTGCTCTGATGTCTTTGGTCCATAAATTTTCCTCTTTTGCGCACTTCCTCTATTTTTAAAAACATTTTATCCATTCCGTGCTGGCCTGGCGTCATACTAGTGGGTGACAGTGGGCCGGAACAGAGTAATTGTATTTGAGAAATTTCTAATAAAGGCTCGCTGTGGAAGCCTGCATGGTGTAGGAGAGCGAGAGAGAGAGAGAGAGAGAGAGAGGTGATGTGGTGTGACCTTGGTGGCTCATATCCTGTTATTGGCTTGTGTATTGGCACCTAAGCTGATGAGAAAGAGCGAGAGCGAGAGCTAGAGAGGGATATGCAAGCGAACCACACACACGGGGCTCGGAGGAGGACGACATGTGAAAGCACCAGTGTTTTCCCCACGGATTATTAATAACGTCCAGAAGGGACCACTACTTCCCCACTAGTTTTATTCCACTCATTTCTGACTGAGTGACTGACTGGCTGACTGACTGATATATTACTCTGCCGCATTCGGACAGTCACGGAATATTAATACCCATAATTTTGAGAGGGAGGTCCACTAGGTTCTGCGGGACACTGGCTGCGGCGGGCTCACGCTAAGTGCTGGGAAAAGTTAATAAGTGTACCTGTCGCACCAGTCAATTTTGCCAGTGTGAGCGGAGCTCTCCTTTGTCCTGTTGTCCTCCTGACCGGGACCACTTGCTAGGGCTGTGCGGGTGGTCCTTCCACTGCGCTGCTGTTATGACTGATTGAGATTGTATCTCCAGTGCAGTTTATAGTGCAATGGTGGGCAAGAGGTGAGTGGACTACGGTACGTGGCGGGGTACGGCTACACACGTTTAACACGTGTGCAAAGGTAATTAACCCACATATGTCTGTGTACAAGATAGTCTAGTTACTGTTGCCTGATGACTACTTAGTATGATTAATTTTAATGGGCCGTGAAATTTGAAGCACATTATTTTTATAAAATTATAACAGGGTGTGGCAGTGTTGGACAAACTTGGATGGTAGTGAGGAGTACCCGGAGGGGTCAGTAGTAGTATCATTTTCCCTGCGAGAGAATGTGCTGGGGTGAAAGCTGGGACAGGTATATGAATTAGTGGAAGTGTGCAGTAGTGAGGAGTCGTTGGGAAGTGTGGTTGTGTTGTGACCATGATCAAAGAGTGACTTTAGATTTCCGGGTATATGATTCTGGTCCGTTGAGCGTTGAGGGAAGCGGAGCCGTTGGGTCGGAAGGTAAAGTTAAAGTTATGCATGCATAATACTGCCAAGATATGTTGTGTACTAGCTGTTGTTGAGGAGGGCCTCTGCGGTGTGGGGATCCGGAAAAGTTTTCTCTCCAAAGAAACTACGGAGAGAAAGAAATCCCACAGAGATTTTTCCCCTTGCCTCCTGCTTTGGTCGGATGAGTGTGGATGACTGACGGGGTGAGTGAGTGAGAGTCATCCTGATGATGTGATGCTGCTGTAAGGGCATATGTGCGTGAACGTGTGTGGACCCGGAAGCGTGTGTGGGGAAGATCGATGATGCTCTTGCCCCGGGAAATATGACTCCTTCATGAGGAGACGGAGGAGACGGAGGAGGAGGAGGGATTTTTGGAAGATAAAAGATACACTTTTGACTCCATCACGCGGGTGCTCCGTGGGAGAGCTTAAAATTGGTGGGTGAGGGAATGAACACATAAAATCTCCCTCCCCACCGCGCCTTCCTTTCCGGCACCGCCCGCCGCCATTTGGAAGAAGAATAAGAATATCGTCCTGTAAAATTCAACTCATCCGCCGGAGGATGCATTATTATCAGACAGTCATTTTATTATGACTGCTGCGTTTCCTGGTGGTGGTAGCAGTAGTCGTGTGCTCGCCTGTGCATGACTTGTATGTGTGTGCAACAGACTATAAACTACACATACTCTTCCTGTCGGACGGAACTCCTCCTGTCTCCCGGAGATCCCACATGCGACAGACTTGACGGCCCATCTCCGGCCCAGAATTACTTTATGAAACGGAATAAATTATGAGGCGGATGTTTGAGTGGTGGTAGGAATGCTGGTTTTGCTGGCTCCAATGGTGTCCATATTGAATCCAAAGGGAAAGCGGAGCTGTCTGTCCTATGAGCTGCTACACTCTACACTTCTTTAAATGTCTGTCTCTGTGGTGGATGTTGCAATAATTTTGCAATATTTGGACGTGGCGGATTCGAGGTTGAATTCTTGTGCAATGTCATGAGTAGGGTTGGATTCAAAATTTACGTGCGTTGAGGAGGAAAAGGGAAGAACGAATTGGAATAGATTATAGTGATAGTGTGCGGGGAGTGGTTGGTATTGGTACACTGGAGAGCTCTTGTGTGCATAATGATTAATAATAGTAATAAGCGGGCCTTGTCGACGAGGTTTGTGTGACGGCGGGGAAAGTGCTGATTGCGGGCTCTTTGTTGTTGTACTTTTGTTATTTTGTTTTGCTCTTGTGCAGTATTATAGAAATAGAGAAGGACGATGATGATGTTGATTAATTGGGTGTATTGAAGGTGACACTGGAAGGATGACCCTGATTTGTTTTTTATCTCTTGACTGACTCTGTCCCTTTCGTTGCTCCTATTTCAGATGTGCCCAATGCGGAGCATGAAGAGTTGTTCATCCGGAAATTGCGGCAGTGTTGCATTTCCTTCGACTTCCTGGACCCGGTTGCGGATCTGAAGGGGAAGGAAATCAAGCGTGCTGCCCTCAATGAGCTCGTCGATTACATTACTGCCAACCGGGGAGTTCTGACTGAGCCGACGTACCCTGAAATAATTCAAATGGTAGGTCTTCTCCTCATCCGTTGTGTTGACTCAACTCACTATACATAATTTCTATTTTGCTAAATGCATAGACATAGACATATGCTCTTTTTTTACATACTTAATCACCCCATTAGCTCCGAATCGGAGTGAAAGTAATGTTCCCCTGGTTTGTCCCCATTCCCACTGCCACCGCTACCAATTATTAATTGTATTTGAGGGGAAGTGTACCAACAACTACCGACTAGCCGGATATGGTTGGTTCGTTTGCTTGGGAGGGGATCGGATCCGGAGGGATCTCCGCACAACCCCGAAACGATCTGGGAAGCATCAAAAGTAAGTAAGTGCTGGACGGAATGGGTGGGATGTGGGAAGAGGTTCCGTTTTCCCTGACTTGAGTCTGCGAGCCTGCATAATCCACCAGGAAACATGAATGCCATTACAACAGCACAAAATGGTCGTTCCTGAGGCTCCTATTGGGGGGACACTTGAAATTCGGGATCCGTTATGGGGGAGGCTGACTGCCTGATAGGACGATCCTTCAAGTCTATATCGCCGCTACTCCGAACATTCCGCAGTTCATGGCCGCACCACCACTGCAGCACTACCGTACTGTCCCCAACCTTCAAACCCCACTAAAGATCACAAAGTTCCCACCTCCTCCCCATCCATAGATCATTCATCCCACCATTCCGTATCATGCAGACTCGCAGACTCAAGTCAGGGAAAACGGAACCTCTTCCCACA
>VYYI01002431.1:0-14937 GCA_021029175.1 Bilobella aurantiaca | reverse complement strand
TCCGTAACTTATCGTATAGAATCATATAACTTCCAAAATCAATTTGTTAGATGAGTATCACTTTTTTAAACATCTTTAAAAAACAGCATGGTTGACTGAACAACGTATTTACGTAAAACGAAAAACATCGTCAATAATCGCTTGCAATAGTGGGGTATTTTGAAGTAGTTTTACGTTTATTCGATTTAATTGTTTAGTGTATTTTTAACGAGGGACTAATTAAATGCCAAATTAACCTAACCCATTTTCATCCTCATAAGGGTCTAAAAGGGCGTCTTTTCAGTAAACCATGTTTTGAATGTCAGCTGATCATCATAATTCCGGAGATAAATTAATAAACAATAGAAATTAATTTTCCTTGTTCAATTGCATTATTTTCAATTGATTTAAGTATCGATAATTGCTAGTGGTAGAACATCGATTTACAACTAATTAGTGAGCAAAATTGACGGCCTGTTAGTAACCTACAGGTAGGTATTTGTACGGTAATTGACCTTAATTAATAAATTGTTGTAAGTTCAAGTGCTTCCTTTTTGAAGATGAGTTCGAGTTCGAAGAGCGCTGCAGATGCTATCGGGAAAATCGTGGCTGAAATTGATTCATCGTGCATTTTGAACAAGTTTAAGCAGATCGTTGACCTAATTTCTGGCTCGATTCATGTAGCGAAGGAAAAATTGATCGTGATTGATTCGTACGTTTAATTGTAAAAACAGCGTTCGATTGTGCAGCTGTCACTGCCAGTATCTTTCTTGTTGGTTACATTCTGTGCAATTTTACGTGTAGGATTGGAGACGTTGCTGAGTTCATTCCCGGAATCCACGAAGAATACAAGCAAGACTTACAGAGAGTAATTTTTGAAAGTTACGAAGAAGAGGTGCAACAAGGTGTATCGCTCCTGTAAGCTCGATGTTGAATTATGCTAATTAGTTAAGATTTGATAACGAATTACTCATTGACTTCGAGTTATTGATTTAGCGACGAAATCGAAACCGTGATTACCAAGCTTCACACTATTTCTGAAACTTTTAGTCAAAGGCTTTTTGAAGCATTTCGAACGCAGAACGCTTTAATTCTGAACAACAGAGAACTCACTGCATGTCAAGAAGACTGTAGAAGGATTCTGATCTTCCTTAAATTGAAGTATGCCTACTATGACAATCATCCCATTAATTATTCAACAATTGAATTCTTTTAATCATGTAATGTTTCAGGGCCAATGTTCTTAGACATTATCTGAACACGCCCTACAATGATCAGCGCAGCAGTGTAGCGTCCGCTTTGTCCAATTTGATGCCGTACGAAGAGACTGCACTAGAATTAATTGCGCGTCTCAGGATCATCAAATCCACTTCGGCTTCAGCTTAACGTTGACGATAATTAAATATAACAATTAAAATGCCGATCCGTCGTATTACTGTCTACGAGAATGGATCCGCCACGAATGGGAAAGTCGTTGGGATCAGTTACAAAAATATGGAAGAACTTTTAATTGAAATTGGGAAAGTTTACAAGACTTCGGGATTCAAACGACTGTTTACAAGTGATGGCGGAGAGATATTTGAAACTGAATTATTACGGTAATGTTCTCAAGTACCTCAGAGGGAAACTAATTGAATCACAGTGTCATGATTTGTTTGCTTCCAGGGATAACGAAAGCGTTTACGTGTCAAAGGGCGAGGACTTCATCGTGCCTGGAGATTTTCATCGTCATAACGATTGGGTGAAACTTAATGTTGGTGGGCGGATTTTATATACTTCGAGGACCACTTTATTAATTCGTGAGCCCGAGTCAATGCTAGCAAAAATGTTTAGCATAAGCTCAAATTTTAAACCTGGTGTGCTTGACTCCGAGGGAGCGATTCTTATCGACCGTGATCCAGCCTACTTCGAACCGATACTCAACTACTTAAGAACGGGAAACCTCATTTTGAATCCTGGAATTAATCCTAGAGGTGAATGTTATTTTCGATCGTGTTGTTGTTATTTAGTAAAAATTTAATGTTGCGTAGGTGTACTCGAAGAAGCTCAATTCTTCGGTATCCTGCACTGCATTGACATTTTAGAAGAAATGCTCATACCACAAGACGCAGAAGCTCCGCTAACACGAAGAGAAGTCGTCAATGTTTTGATGGGAACAGCAAATACGTCCGTACTGAGGTTTCAGGGTGTCAATTTAAATGGAGCGGATCTATCGCACTTGGATTTGCGTAACATCAACTTCAAGTCAGCGAAATAAAAGAAAAGCGATGATCAAAATTTATGAAATTTTAACATTTGTGAAATGTAGGTTTGCCAAGCTTCGCTTCGCCAAGCTCTCATTTGCAAATCTATCATTCTGTAATTTCGAGCGTGCAGACATGACTGGGGTTGAAATGAATTCTGCAACATTGAGCGGAGTAAGAATGACAAATGCTATCATGGAAGGAGCCAACTGTACCAATTGCAATTTCCAGGTTATTATTTCTCTGACAAATAATAACTGCATAAGGACGTAAAGAATAAAGGTTGATGAATGTTTCCAGGATCCCAACAGTCAACATGCAAATATGGAGGGCGTGAATTTGAGAAACGCACAGTTGGAGGATTCCGATTTAACCGGAGCTAATCTTCGTGTTGCCAATTTAAAAAATGCTAATTTGAAGGCAACTATACTTCGCGGAGCAATTTTAGCAGGTAAATTTATGCGTACCAGAAGCAGTTGACCTGATTTAGTTTCTGAAACTCAAAACTAGCATTTTCAGCATGGTTGTTTTATGAGTACATCAATAGGACTTCGATTTCGACCTTCGATTGATTAAAAAATTTTAATGTTCAAAAGGTGCCGATCTAGAAAACGCTGATTTCACCGGGAGTGATCTACACGAGGCAAATTTGCGCGGAGCCAACTTGAAGAACGCTGCGTTGGAGCTAATGATTAATCCACTTCATATGTCGCAAGCAATACGATAAAAATACGTTTTTAATTGGGATTTGTTTATCAAGTTTACCAATAAAACTGACTTCTGAAGTTGAATTTTTTTCAAAATCGACTTTAGATACAATTTGTCAGTTTTGGCAATTGGCACTGTATCATCTATTTAGCTTCGTATTTTGTAAATTCACTCTTGATTAATTTTAAAACTAATTAGGGTCTGCGGTAAAGGTTGATTGGAGCTTATTTTTTTTAAATAGAATTTTACCTGGCCCTTTCCTTACTTTTCCAGACATTCAAGGGGCCTCGAAATTCTAGGAAAGGCCCTTCGATCCTCAATGCTCGAATTTGGCATTTTGGTTTTCTTCCTCGGAATTATGCTATTTTCATCGGTCATTTACTTTCCAGGGTTCAATGAACCCGTCCGTGCCTTCCAATACCGATTAGTTTAAAATAAAATCGGATTAGTGAAATAAAATTTGTTACTTCTGTAGTTTTGAACACGAATGAAATGCAAAATAAAAGTGTCTTAAAACGGTAGGTGAAAGGTGATGCTTTGCCAATTATTAACATGTTAATTAGTCGTTCGAAGAAGGTAAGGAACAAGATGCATCGCCGTTCTGAGGGATACATTCCAGGAAACCCCATAACACTGTATTACGGACGATAATCCGCCTACAACGACAATGCTTACTCGTTGAATAGAAGACGCTCAAATGTGTAAACGTTTGAACAAACGGTGACAGCAAAATGAGACTGAAAAAGGTCTCCCTGAAAGGTATAAAAAGAACAGCGTCAGTAGACATTTTCCACAGTCAAACAAAAATTAGCACCACAACCAATCTTTACTAACAATTTAAATTTCAGGTCAAAGTTCGTCGTCTAACATGGAACGCTATTTCGGTGGAAAGTACCAGACTCGCACTGGGAATGCTATCGCTGGAAGCTGGAGCAAACAGCTTTGCTGTACTCTCGTTCTACAGGTCAAGGAGAGAATTGACGCTGCCTCAGGCCTTTCTGTCAATTACCTCAATGTCCGTATTGTTGGAAGAGGTAAGTTAACCGTTAGCTGAAACAAATTGCGCTGCAACTTCCATAATTGAGACACTGAAGACATAATTTAATTGAGTTGGCCAATTTCAGGTAGAGTCGGGGACGTTCATTCGTTTACTCTGGAAAGAGGGAGTGTCACTTCCAGCGCTTTGGCTTTCGAGCAAGAGATCACGTTTAAGAAAACTGGCGTTAAGCAAACGATGATCAAATATCAATTCCTGTTTGATTCACCTACTAATCAGGCAATGCTCATTGCCTTCGAGCCGGAAGAAGCTCTGGGTAGGTGTCCAGCTACACTACAATACATTTTTAGAAAAATAGCAATTCAATTTTGAAAACAAAAATGAGAAATCTTTTAATTACTCAGTGACGGAACTCTGGGATTTCTTCCAAGAGCAGGCGGATGACCTGGTTATCAACAGAGTGGTAATTAAAATTATTAAATTCTCGAGCTATCAACGATGTACTTTGGTGTTACATTGACCAAACTTTTCTAGGATTTTCGCATTAGTAGTAGACACACACGAGGACTGTGAGTGAAATGTGGCGTTGTCTTGAGTCTAGTTTAGCTTTTAGCCAGTTACAAATTCTAAAAAAAAAAACGCTGACTTGTTAATTTGAAAAAAAAAACAACTAATTTTTACAAAGAATTTGTGCCTTTTGAATAAAAATTGACTACCTTTGTTTGACTAATTGTAGGTCAAGAATGATCTGGAACCTACTTCGAATTGATCCCGAGCAGTGGACGACGAATACGGACGGCTTATTTATACGATGATCTACTCTACTGTATATTCGATTAATTAAGATTTACAGCCAATTAATCAATTAATAATTAAGTTTAAGAAAAAATATTTTGTGAAGCACCTCATTTGTTTAAAAAAAATGTAGAGCAAAATTTCGAAAAATAAAGGTGAATTACACTTGGCATATAGGATTTGGCACTGGACCGTCTATTTAGTTTAGTATTTTGTTTATTAACTCATGCTTAATTTTAAAACTAATTATTATTCTTAATTTGTTCAAATTTCAAACAATTTCAATAATACGAGTTGTTGGAGCAGTTTGTTTCCTTTTGTACAAATGGTGTCACATCCGGGATTCCCAATGTTTCCCAAAATTCCACTCTTTCAGTCAATGGGTTGTCTATCATTTTGACAGTATTGCCAAAGTACATGAATCTAAGCTCTCCTGAAGGCTTCTGAATTTCCCAATATTTCTCCTTGGTTCCATTCAATTGCGTGTAGTATGGTACACTAAAATTTAACCATATTTAGCAAGCCCACCATGATATTTAATTTAGCGAACATTTTTTTTTTGCATAATTTGTTAAATTTTTACTTTTCGTGAACAAAATTTCCAAGAAAGTTGAGAATGCTTTGCGACAACTTGTAGTCAGGCGTATTCTTCACCATTCCATCGTAATAAGTCGATGCGTTTAGGTAATAGAAGACATCTTCTCCGTGTCCGACTCCTGGTAGTTTAATAATTCTAATTAATTTTAATTTAACTTAAATATTTAAGTAGGAAGTTTTAGCTAAGATTTGTACCCCATTCTGGTTCAATTGCACCAACCAATCTCCCAAGGTTCGTTCTGCCCTTGAAATCGAAGAAGTAGGAATAAGTGGGTGCAATTTGACGGTGAGCCTTAATGGAAGTGACTTGAGCGTTGGAAAAGTAGCGATCTGTCAGAATCTTTTGATGCGAAAATTGATTGAGTATCAATTAGTTAATTATCAATTAAATTTAAATCAATCTTAAGTTTCCAACCTGTGCAATTTTCGGTTCCGGAACAGTATTCGGTGACTCGGAACCGAAGTAAAAGTTCCGAACTTTTGTATTGACGTCGTCAAGTGACGAAGCGTTGACTACGTGTCCGTAATCGTAGGCAGTGGCTTGGTACTCGGAAAAATGGCTACGAAAGTACTTCATCCGTACAAAGAAGTTCAGTACTAAAATCATTAATAATATCAATTAGGTAATTGAATAATGTCGAAATCAATACTGCCGCATGATTTCTGAATACGCTTAAGAAATTTGGAAGATTCAGTACTTACAGTAAACCAAAAGGTAGCCTTCTCCAGAGGTAAGACCGCTGATCCACGGTTTCCTGGCTACATCCCCCCTGACGTAGTAATTCGCCACGGTGTCATTGAGGAATGCATCTGGATGATCCACCTCCACCGTTGGGGCAAAGAGCACTGTTCAGCGACAATTAACAAATTATTTTAAAAGAGTGTCGATTTTGAACTCTACTGATTACTTACCAGGCGGAAATAGGAACCACCGCTGTAATGAAAAAAAAAACTTTATTGTAAAAAATATGGTTAAGTTTTCGTTTTAGTATTACAAATATTCGCGTTGTATAAGATACGAGAAATGCTGGATTTTGGCGGCGGAAGCAGTCAACGAGGGCTTGAGTGCCCTGTGTCGTCCTTGGACACTTGGCCACATCTGCAAGGCGATTGGTCCAGTACTTGGCTTGACATGGGGTCTGGACCGCCCAGTTATGGAAGCCTGACGAGCTTAGGGAAACGGCCGACCGGAAGTATTCTCGACTTCTGTGTGACAGCATGTGAAGATGTGCACTGGCACCTCCAGCACCTAAGATATTTCAAAAAAATATTTCAAATATAGACTTAAATTCTGCAAGTATTCACTAAATTTCTGCTTTTCGAAAAAAAATTTAACACGTAAATACTGGCAGTATGAATTTCTTACTTTGACCCAATAGGGTCACTTTGCCCGGGTCCCCTCCAAAGTTGGCCATATTCTCGTGAATCCATTTTAAGGCTAGCACTTGATCCTTCAGACCATAATTTCCTGGACTCGCTTCATCTCCAGTGCTCATAAATCCTAAAAAACGCCTTACTGTGATTTTTTAAATAAACTTTGTAATTAATCATGGTTTTTCAGTATTGTTACCGTATACGCCAAGTCGATAGTTGACGGTCACAAGAATTATATTGCGATCCGTAATGTACGCTGGGCCGTATTCGTGTCCAGCGCCGAAAGCGAATGAGCCGCCATGGAACCAAACGACCACTGGAATTCTGGGCAACGGTTTCAGATCTCTTAGTGGATCTGGAATCTGGAAGCGCATGCGTTATTATTAAAAGCGTTTCGTGACAATTAAAAAATCCAAACTATATTTAAGCTGTTCAGAAAAAAAAACGTTTTTTTTTTTTAAATTTAATATCCTACGTTTGGAGAGTAAATATTTAGAAAAAGGCAGTCCTCCCTTCCAATGACTTGGAAGACGTGGCCTGGATGAAATTGAATGCAGTGTGGGCCGGGCTTGAACGCTGGGCGAATGCCTGTCCACGATGGCGCTGGCAAGGGAGACTTCAAAATCAATCAAATTGTTAAAAAAAAAGTTTAAGTTTAAGTTTTTTTTTTAGAATACACGAAATCTTAAGTTTCCAGTCGGGGATTGTCCATAACGTATTCCCTCGAAGGCGTGGACCCGATTTCCCTGAATGGTGGCCATTGAGTAGCCGCGCAGGCCTCCGGACGATGTGAACACAACCGGATACTCATTTCTAAGGGTACCCCTTGAAGGGCCAGTAAAGTATTCCGATTTAATGGAAACTTGCGGTGGGTCAAAGTTCACTTCACATGGTACAATGGAACAGAGGAGTGTCACAGCAAAGACGCTACCCACGACCATTTTAACGTAAACAGCACATACTGTTCAGCGTCCAGGATAAATGAACCAAGAAGTTGGAATTTGCATTTTGTTTTTGACAAATAGTAGGGAAAAAATACTGGTATATCGTTTACACCAGTATTTTTTCGCATAATGAGTTCCTTAAATGAAATCCAGTTTTTGCTCTTCCAGCAAATTTTCCGCTTAAAAGAATTTCATGACCAAAATGCTAAGAAACCTTTTCCAATTCAGTGGGCGGAAAACTTGTTCCTGGCAGTTTTTTTCCCGCATACTTGGCAGTATAAAGTACTTGATATTATTTCGTGGAAAAAATATTTAGAAAAACAACTACAAAAAATAGGATGAAGCTCATGGGAAGAACTGTACAGGAACTGTTCAAACGAGTTTGTTACTACAGGGAACGATGTGAATGCGATCTAATGATCTCATTAACTAAATCAATGTCAACTAATTAAAAGTTTCCAGTAGCTAATTGAGTGTAAGCGGAAGTGTTTGTTTTTTCAATTTTCAGAATTTATTTACCATTTAGCATTAAAAAGATCTCGATTCCGGAATTTTTTCCCAGTTAGGTAATAAGGGCCCTTTTAAATCAATAGCAAGATCTTGAAGGTTACCGTTGCGTAAGGGTCCGTGGATGCCCTCAAGAACGTGTCTAGAGTTCAATGATCAATGTTAAATCAGTGGTGTAATCTTGTCCACTTTTTGACGCAATGATCTCGTTTAATCGACGAAGAGATCTTGACATGATTGTGACATTCGAACGAGCAAGGTGATTCAGAAGAGACATGCGATATGGGTCAAATGGATCTTTACGGGCACTTAACAAGGGCCCATGCACTTGAAGGAGTCACTTTTGTGGTCAAAGTCCACCATTTTGCAAGCCCAGTATCCCTTTGTGGTATGCTTGAGATTCGTTTTTTTCAAGTAAAGCTAAAATGCTAAAGGATGCACTTAGGAGTGCGTCTCCCCAAATGCTGTTTTGACTCTTGGCGTCCTTCAGTTCTATGCATCTCTAAATGAATTTGAAAGTATTTATTTGCGTGAGACTTAAGGGATCGATGAGTAGTTGACATCTGAAATCAGGGCCCTTAACATGTCCTTTACCTTTCCAGACAAGTATGTGTGCACCTTAAGTGAGGACTTGCAAAAATTCGCCAAGAAGGAACTTCGCGAAGATGAGAAGACAAGGGAGCAGGCCTTGGCGCAGATGCGGGAATGGATTGCCAAGACAGATTACATCCAAAATTGTCGCGTCGGTAAGGACCACTCTACCTAAATTTCCAATTAAGAAAAAAATTTCAAATTTTTTAAAATTTAAAACATTGAAATATAAATTTAAATTAAGTTCTGAGAGTAGTGATAATAATTCTCGGCCTCGTATTTTCAAAAATACGACTAAATATTTTGCAAGTTTGTTTTTTTATTATGATTACTATTTTTCAAAATTAAAATTTTTGATTTCGAGAAAATTCTAAATAATCTTTTTTACTTTCCCTTTCTTTTCAATTTTTTGTTTCAGATGCAAATTTTCTTCTGCGTTTTCTCCGTGTCAAGAAATTTAGCGTGCCGATGGCGCAGGACACACTGCTGCGTTACATTTCTATGCGACAGCAGCATCCTCATTGGTTCCACCAAACAACTATTCAGGACCCCATGATCCTTGACCTCATCAACCGGGGCGTTGCCTTTGCTCTTCCAAAACGTGACAAGGCAGGGCGACGCGTTATGTTTACGATTGGAGGTAATGTTGCGTAGGGTTTTGCAACAAGTATTTTTTTAAGATGTAGCAGTGTCAATGTCATTGCGTCAACAACCCACTCAACCACTTTCATTGCTGCGCTTGTGTAATATATGACACGCCACATGTCTTCAAAAATACTGCTTCTTTGTACAAAAAAAAAAGATGTACGCTACAGAAATGTAGCCTTTATTCAGCCTTAGCCTTAATGTCGCTTTTAAATAATTTTAGCAAAATTTAAATCCAAACAAATTTTTCAGACCCACATTTCTCAATTTTGTTTTTTAATTAAAAAAAAATATTTTTTTTAGGAAATATTGACCCGAATCGCCATACGGCAGAAGGAGTTTTGAAGGCAATTATGCTTACATTCGAATCCTTTCTCGAAGATGAAGAGGTTCAGATCCGCGGTTTTTCTCACGTTCTCGATGAAAGCGGTATCACGCTTTCGCATTTGGTACTCTGGAATCCTACAGAAATATCCAGGATTTTCAGTATTTGCGAACGAGCAATGCCAATGCGCCACAAGCGCCTCGATTTCGTTCGCCTTCCGCATCTTCTCAATTACGTTTATGAGCTGAGCGTTAGCTTCATGTCAGAAAAAATGCAGAGTCGGATACGGGTGAGGCGCTTTTTTTCGCAAAAACAACAACAAATTGTTTACTAATGCGTTTTTTTTTAATTCAGCCTCATAAAGACGCTTCTCGCCTGTCTGAAGGCGTTGACGTGAAAATTTTGCCCAAGGAATATGGCGGAGAAATGCCGCTCGCTGAAATGATCCAGCTCTTCAAGGAAGAAATCGCTTCACGAAATTCACGTGTTTTGGCACTCGACCAAATGCATCTCGATTTGGAACTAATGAAGAAGTCTTCGACAGCCTCCAAAAAAGTGAGCAGTGACATAATGGGCATGACAGGAAGTTTTAAGAAATTAGAAATTGATTAACCTAATTTTTATGTAGAGGAATCTTGTAGATTTTTATTATAGTTTAGCCTTAAGTCACCTAAAATTACCTAATATTTAATAAAGTTATACCTAATATACCTAAAAAATATTTAATGAAGTTATACCTAAACTTAGCTTGAAAATATTAAATAAAGTTATTCGTATTTTAACTACAATTGAAAACAAAATTCGGGAATTTGGTCCATGTCAGTGTCCGTAATGGCTTCCTTGAAGTTGAAGCAGAGCTTGAGGTCTGATGAGCAAGCGATTTGTATTTGAGTGGCTTCGCCATACTTGTACAGTGTGTCGTCCCCTTGAATTTTGTAGGAAAGCGTGTAGGGCGTGTCCTTGGCGATTCGTATTAGCTGTGGAAACTTTACATAGAAGACGTCCTCGTCGAGGGTACACGTGACGAGCTCGTCCTTAACTTGACCGTAAACCTCGGTCATGTCAAAGTTCATGATTCGGAGGCCTACGCTGATTTCAACGTTGGGCTTGACCGAGCGATAGAACCCAACACTTACCATTTTAATATCGTGGTCCACTTGAAATACGAAATTTTGCCACTTTCGGCCAAAATTAAATCCATAGCCGCTGAGGCGCTTGAAAATGTACGAGAAAATTTTACGTGAGCGTGCATTTGTGTTGAATTGAATATCAGCGTCAGAAGGCGCTTCGGATTTTGAGTCTTCGATAGTATTAAGCTGTGATCCGACTTCCGAACTGCGAACATTGAAATAAAAAATCAAAAAAATATGTCAAACTGCTGGCAAAAATAGCTTAGCAAAAATGCTGGCAAAAAAAATGGGAATCAGCGATTCCATACAACTTACCAAATTGAGTCCTTCCGTTTCGTTATAGGCGTTGTTAGGAACTTGTAGACCTGCACTGTTTGCTCCAAGGGCAAAACGTTTTTCGAGACGACATGAAGCGTAAAATCTTCCAGCGACATACAGGGAAAGCGAATCAGCGGGAAAATGTGCTCCAGAACGCTGGAAATATTTTCCGCCTTGTTTGAGTCCAGCTCTTTTCGGGTACACTCAAGTTGACCCCAGCGATATACCGCATTGAAAAGGTCAACTTCGTCGACGTTGAGGTCATCATGACTCAAAAAGTACTTTAGCTGCTCATAATTCAATTGCGAGAATTCTCCTAGTCGAACTAGGTGACATGCTTTCGACAAGATGTAATTTTCAGTGTGCTTCACCAAATCTGCCTCTTCGACAAGGTACGCTGTTTGGTATATTTGAACAATGTTGCGCTCATTTGAAGACGTTCTTAAAAATTGAATGCACTTGGTTACAACATGCGTACAAATGTACTTTTTCGCCAACAGTAAGAGCTCCAGCGCTTCTTCCACGGTTTTTGGTTTTCCGTTGTAGAAACAAGAGACGAGGAGCTTGACAATTGCGGGATTGTCTTCGGGTAAGTGAATTTCGTCCTTAGTTCCAGTGCTCGGAGAGACGGGAATCGAAGCGTCACTGGCAGCGATTGGTGATGTTTCCGATTTTATTGGTGGCGCTGCCCAGCGAGAGCTCAGCATCGACTCGAAAACGGGCGAATGAAGGATGAGGACCACTTTGTGACATGGAACGGCAATCGGCGACCCGACAGCACTACCTACCCAGAGCACCGTGTCAGTGTAGAGCTGGTTCTGGAAGACGTGAGCCCATTTCTCTTCCAGCGATTTGAGCTGAATTTGCCAGGGATTTTCGAAGTTTTTGGTTCCAGTAGGAGGTACTATAATTTCGCCCATTTTCAACCACTTATTTAAATAAGAACTGGATTTAAAAAAAAAGAAAACTCGAAAATCTTTTCTGTTTCGAAAAGATCGAAATAAAAATATGCCCTTAAAGTTTAAATTGCGCTGGAATAACGCTGGAAAATCAGCGAATACTCCTCTAGCTCAACTTTCCGTAAGAACGTAAGCTAAAACAACGGTTTTCATTTTTGTAGGGAAAAATGAAGTTTTTTTTTGTACTGTTTTGCTTTTTCTATTTTTGCGAGTAGGGAATTGGCAAAGACTTCCATTTTTTTTTGTACCCGGCAGGTAAAGTGGCTGTTCTAAAAATATCGTCTTCTGTTTCCTTCAAAACAGGCGTTCGTACAATTTATCTCACAAACAAGATCCTATTTCTAAGAAGCGCTCGAAGCAATGCTGCTGCTGCCAAACCATAATTAACAATAACAACCTAATTTTTTTTAGAAAAAATTACGAAGTGCTAATTTTAGCTTGTGGCACAAAACCATTTCATGTCAAAACATTTCAGGTTTTCGTAAAACTTACCGCAAGCGATGAAAAAATTCCACGCAGAAGTGGCAAGGTGACCCATTTGGCAGCTTTTGTTGCGCTTACACTTATAAAATCTGAACCAATTTGTATTACAGCAATTTATTCATATAGATTTTAAGAATTTT
This sequence comes from Bilobella aurantiaca, assembly GCA_021029175.1. NCBI lineage: Eukaryota > Metazoa > Arthropoda > Collembola > Poduromorpha > Neanuridae > Bilobella > Bilobella aurantiaca. The sequence continues at coordinate 2,202 of VYYI01002431.1, read as the reverse complement.
GCGGTCAAACGACCCAACTTGGATACAGCGTTGCCGCCTCAAAATGTCGCAGTCGCATGCGCACCTTGACGTCAAGAACTATGAAAGTACGACCATCATGGGGAAGATGTCCCACATCACGCGACACTTGTCCCGTCGCCTCGAGAGGCCGGACGTCTCCTTGACAGTGTCCCAAGCCATGGCCGCTGCCTACAGTTCCACGAACCTAACCAAATCGACAACGCATCCAAAGAAAGGCGTGAAGCCGTGGGTGAAGCGTGAGAAAATGGCGGCGGCAGGGTCTCACGGCGGAATTAAGCTTAGGCGGAAGCTCTTAGGCCTCAGAACGTTCGAAGAAAGAAACGTAGAGTTTACGTAAGAAAAACGTTCCCAAATATTTGAAAGAGAATTGAAAAAAAAAAACGATTTTAAAAATTGTTTTCGTGTGTTAAGGCCAGAGGTTCCACCGAAAGTGGGCCTTCGACTGGAGCGGACCATGGGCTCACCTACGCTGAAGCTTTTTGACCAAAAGTACATGACCAAACTGTCCGAAAAAATTAGCAAATTAGATCAAGCCGAATTCCAGGAACGAATTGCGAAGCGGAAGAAAGTTGAGGTGATGCGCAGGCGTCAATTAGTAATTGACGGAAGGGCGGAGCCAGAGCACGGTGAAGAAAGTCTTCTATTTCATCCAGTGCTGAGGTGAAACTCGAAATTGTTCATATGTTTTAACGCTTCGTATTTGGAAAATCGCTGCAAATGAATCCTTTTACTTTCCTAGGTGCAAGCGTATAATGGAACGTGTCGCAAGGGCGAATCCCATAGATCCAGCCGTCGTTCGAGGTATTCCAGTTCCCTTCCAGAATAAAGTCAAGAAATTAACGCTGGTGGAGCCCTTCGACGCTTACGAAAAGACTGGAATCTTATTTGGAGAGCACAAGGACCATTACTTGCGTGTCCAGCGCGTGAGCGGCCAAACGACCCAGTCTGACCTTGACGAGTACCAAAGCGCCTTCCGCCTGCCATCATTCCTGACCAAAGCGCCGGCTGGCCGTCAAACGAAAGACAAAGCCCTCATTTCCAGCCTCTCGATGCTGGACATCCATGGAAAGTCTCAAACCAACCTCAACCATCCTTCGAGGCACGAAGTACCCCCAATGGGTACCGACCTAGGAGATGCTGATGCTGCCACCTCGAGCGAAAATCCAGATGAGCCCAAACCGTCCGTCACGGCCGTTCCAGAGGGCGTTAGTTCCGATTTGGAGAAAAAACTTGCCAACACAGCTCAAAAGAACGTTCCGGACGATTCGGCAGAGGCTGAAAGTTCCGAAATCAATCCAATTTCCACTGGCGAATTGACAAATGAATCCGATAGGTCCAGCATTACGTATAAAGAGGTAGAAACCGTTGAAGAGCCCCAAGCAAGTACAGCAGAATATGGCGCATGCGCTGTTACTGGCCGAATTAAAGGAGAACTTTCAATGAACGAACTAGAGAAACTGTATCTCAAGGTTCGGTCGAAATTGGTATCGGAAGTCTTTCAAGAAAGCGAGGTGAGAATTACTATAGTTAAATCATGACATTAAGCAATTAATGATTAGTTTGAAATTGACATTGTAATGCTTGTACAGGGTGTTGCGGAATCATTGTTCAATATTGGAAACAATGTAATCGAGGCGTACAAGAGGGAACAAGCTAAAGTGGATGACTTTTGCAAGAACACACATCCTAAACTGTTCGAAAATAGTGAGCAGTGATCCGAACTAAGATTTTAAGATTAGTTCACAGATCAGCAGTACTGTGAGGGTCATGTTTGTTGCAAGTTTTCGAGGGCTACCCTTTAAATTATAAAGTAATTGATTGAAACTAAAAAGAAACAAAGTCGTTTTTAATATAATACTCAAATAATTTATGTAATTTATAATTAGATTGGAATTTGTTTAGTGAATACTTCAACGGAAGTACTTAAATAAGTTGTAAACAATATTTAGGGCCAGGTGCGAGTTTCTATTAATTAGGAAACATAATTTTTACGAAAAATAACGTCACGATACTCCAATAATTTAACGTCTCTGGTTAACACTAAATAATACGAAGATGGAAGAGTGCGAAGACGATAGGAGGGAGCGTTACTTATCTATTAATCTCAGTTAGAACAATTCTAAGAGTGAAAAATTAGGAAGAGAAAGCCGACACCTAACAAAGAGTTTTATGACTAAAAGA
>VYYI01002430.1:0-14939 GCA_021029175.1 Bilobella aurantiaca | reverse complement strand
AACTAACCTTATGGCCATAAGACCTACTTTAACTTGTGCCCTTAAGAGGCCAGAGACAGAGAAGGGAGACCCTTAAAAGGAGAACCACTCTCCTTAAGGCGAAAGGTGAAACGCGTCTAAAGCTGTATGGCCACTTAACTAATTGTACTTAACTAACGGTGAGGTCATAACTTCACAACTTACTTCACATTAAATTTTGTAGATATAATCCCCTCAAAGAAAGTGTTTATAAAAACAAACAATTGTTAATCTAAAAGTTATAAATTTATCACCACTAATCGATCAATAGTAGCCGCACAATAACTTTAAGGCAAAAACACAGCATTACCAAAGGGGTTGATATCTCAATAAAATTATTGGCAAAACGTATTCGAATTGGAGCGCACGCCTTCCAACCAAATATGAATTCCATACTTTTTGTTCCTACGTCGAAGTAACGTTGCTTGATTCGACCGAGAAAAGATTTTGAAGTTTTATTTAGTTTTCCGGCAATTGTTCCTAGCGTCAAAATTGCCACATTTCCTTGTACAGCAATAAGCGGAAAAAGCGTTCTGCCAAAAGTAGCGTTTCCATTTAGCAGAGATGTTGTAGACCAATTTCTTGATTGAAATGTTGAAATTGTTAGTAGTGTTCCGAACACATTGAGCACAGAAATGTAAACAAACGCATAAGGTAAAAATGATTTTCGGAGGCATGAATTCATGTAGATCTCCAGCACTCGTAGGTTCCGGTAATTTTCAATTTGGACCAAAAATTCATTTTCAGTGGTTATACTGCTACTCCCCCTATATGCAAGTACATAAATTATAACATATTTAGAGGCAAAAACACAATTCGTGGAAATCATAACTTCAAAGTAAAATGGGAAATGACCTTACATTGAATCGTTGTGAGCTTATACAGCACAATCGACTCTATTGTTACATATGTTGGTAAGTAGTCATATTAGATTGCTTTCATGATGACCTTAGCTGCAAAGACTCACTTTCAAATATTTTAAATTTTGAAAATTTTCAGAATCTTTTTGTGATTTACCACAATATAACAGACAATTCAAAGAGCGATTTTTTATAGCAATTTTTTTGATTATTCAGACACTAACAAATAAGTCCTTACAAACGTTGTTTTTACGTTTTTAATATCACAAGGATTCTAAGATACTTTGAAAATTTAAAAAAAATTAAAATAAATATAAGCAACTGAGTTTATCATCAAAGCAAGATAATATGACATCTTACCAACATATGTAACAATAGAGGCCATTACGCTGTATTAGCTCACAACGGTCAATTGTTAGGTTCAAGTTGGGAACTACAAGTCGTAAACTTAAAAATAGATCCTTAATAATTCGAAAAAAAATTATGGTATCAAATCACTGACGTGTGTAAAACAACAGTATTTCTGTATTTCATGGGTTTATATTCTTATGTTAAGAATGTTAAGAAAAAATTGATTGCCCGTCTAGTAATCGACAATCGTATAAAATTACTTCAATAATGTACCAATGGCTTATATGTAACCACGTGTCACAACATCATGACCATGTTCTTAAATTTACTCGTGTTAATTTATATTAGTAAATCTTTAAATGTAAGAGGAAAAATTCGATGTTAAGAAATATATATCCAATAACCTCGGACAGACAGACAGAGCGAAAACATAAAGTAGCTTTCACTTCGCTTCCTCTACGTAATAATGACATGACATGTTAGTGTAGTGTATTTTTGAATCTGTTTACCTGATCATATCTTTGAGTCCGTAGTTTAAGCTAAATACCAAAACGAGGAAGACGTGGCCAATCATGAGAAATGACGCAGTTGCCGCTGTGAGGTAAAACCAGAGTTGATATGCAGCTACTGAAAGATGGCCCAGGATTATAATTGGTTTTAGTACAAAAACGTCAGTAGTTGTTGTGCCTTGAGGTAGATCTGGAATAGCTGAACCCACAAAAGGAATTATGCTTGGCTGAAATACATTGAACATCCAAACGCTCAGAGGAGCTGTCACAGAAAGTTGCGTAAATGACGTAAGAATTACTTTAATCATTCGCATGCTGCTAGGGATCGTTTTATTATTTACACTTTTTTCAAAGTCCAACATAAAGTTTAACACAGTCAAAATATCTGTAGTTGAGAGATATAATGGTGACATCGTGAGGCATACAGCTGGAAACACAATAGTGAAAAAGAGAATAAACATCTTGTACACAGGGTCAATTCCAAGCTTTTCTGCATCGTGTGTACTACATAGAAAACTATAGTAAAGTCCGTGAGACGTTGTGAAGGCAACGTAGCAGCAGATTGAAACCACTTTATAATAATGGTATAACATGCTTTTGTGTGAGAGGATAGTCTGCTCAAATCGATTTGATGCACAATTGAATTCAAATGGAAGCATACCGACTGCACTTAATATTCTAAGCTGAACTTTCACATAAGGTATCAACTCTGTGAGCACCATGGTATTCATGTGCAAACTGAATGGAAAAATACGTATAAAATTTCGACTCATAAGAGTCATAGTTTGGCAGATCGATGAACGTATTATCACACTTAGCCTTCAATTTTACGACTATCAAAACAAGGCCATTAATTGAAAATAATGGTTGAATGTATTGGACTTCTTACCCCAGTTAATTAATTTCCAATTGCACCTTTTCCACAAAAATTAAATAATTTTTGCCACTTTTGTGCTAAAAGGCTTTTGTATAAACTCAGAATTAATTAAATCTATATTGGATTTTTAACCGAAGGTAGTTAATTAGTGCTATGTTATTTATTTGCTTCAAATCCGCCTACAAAGTTACTGAATTTGATCAGGCAAATGTTTTATTAAAAGTCCAATACTTACCTTATGGTTAAGAAAAATCTGTTTGTAAACAAAATCTTAATGGGTCTTTCTCAATGTCAAGTTTGAATTTTGTGGCATAGTAAATAAGTCCTGAATTTGCTATAAATGATCTATTTTATGGTTAGTTATGTTGACAATACAAAACAATTTCCTTGCCACAAAAGCAAAGTATGTTTGATTTTGTATTTAAAATGGCATCAATTGTTTAGAACAGGTTAGAGGAATGCCTAGTTAAAACTGGGACAATATAATGCCTACTTATAATAAATGCGCAAACACTAAAGTCGTGCATTTTTTTTCTAGAAATTTTTATTATTACAATACATTGAAAACAAATTAAATTCAGATAAAAGAAAATTCGTTTTATGCTTCATGCTTCGATAAATTCAGTTTATGCGTTTTAAGTCTTATGTCAATTGGAGGCTATAATTTCCAAATAAAAATGTTGAGATAAGTTGTTGTTGAGATAAATAAAAAAATGTCTGTAGTTATAATTATTAATTAACAGCATTCTGCGTATCCGTTATAAGTAAAAACTTCTAGATTTCAGGATAACGTTTTTTTAAGTTAGTTTTATTTATTTGCAACATTTTGTCACGTGCAACTCCTGTGCCACCGTGAACTCTCGGCGGGGTCGGCTGTGTTATGGGTCACGCTGAAACACGTCTGCAAACAATGTGAATAATGCTATATATAACTTACTGTCGTCGCATCCAAGGGGTCATCGATTTCCTGGACGTGACAATATTCAACAACCGAAATTATATTAGGTGTTGTTCTACGGCCAGTTTAATATTTTCCTAATGCTCCTACTTTCGCTACTGGTTGACCATTTTACTACGGTTTATTAAAACTATTTACAACTGCATCTTATTTATTGAGTTAACCCACTTTTGTTTATTATATTTTTTACAAGTTGATTTTGTTTACATTTATTTAAACGCCAACATTGTTCATTAAGTTGTTTGCAAAACCGATTTTATTTATTCACTTTTTTAACAAATCGATTTGGTCTAAATGTTGTTTATAAATCGAGTTTGTCATAAATTCAGTAAAAGCCGACTTTCTTTAATAAGTTGTTGAAGTTGCTAAAGTGGCTGAGTTGGAGGATCACGTGACTTCACTTGAGCGTAAACTGCCCTCCCCGTATCCTCATTTTAGTCGACAGGGAGTGGGCGAAGGAAGATGGTTCCTGGTGGCTCCTTTCGTACAACTCGAACAACTTCGAGGAGCATCTGGTCAAGCACATGGTCAGAGACAAGGCAATGTCTGGCGAAGGAAGCGAATAGTGGAGAAATTTTGTGGCTGATGTTAGGATTTAAACCTGCCGTTTCAGGCTGGCTAGTAACAAATGTTGACTACTAGCATCAAAATTGAGCTAATACTTTTTCAAAATTCTTAATAATTGAGAAGATCTTTAATTGCTTCTCTTGTAGCAATACCTTATCTTATGTGACAGAAAATGTTACCGTTGGTTGTGAAATTACACCGAATTAATTGCCTAGGCTGAATTCCAAAATTATTACAAAGCAAATTATTAACTGCGTAAGTTCAAAATTGTTTTGCAGGGTTTTAGGTAAATGCATTGCTGCAAAACTTGTGTACTACTTTTTATACACCTTCACTGAAACTTCGTTCCATTATAACAAACTCGGCAACACTAATTAAAAATACAAAACTTGCAGGAATTTGAAATTGTTGCATTTAACTGGGAGTTTGCGAGTTAACAGCAGGGCACGACCATGAAATTGAAATAAAGTATGCCTTGAAGGTTAAGAAGGGAACCTTGCGTGTACTCCTACATTAGGACGGGTTTGTTTGGTTATATGAATTAAATTAGGCTGGGCTCAATTTTGTATGTTGAATATTGTTTATTGAAAGCTTGTTAATTATTAAAAGAGAGTGTGCTGAAGGAGATTCAGTGGCCACAGATGACCCTACTACTTTTTAGGTGAAAATGCGACAACATGGTTGAAAAGTCCGCCGCTAGCTGAGCCAGATTCAACAAAAGCATAAAAGAATTTGCCTTGTGCATTTAGAAAATCCAAAGAATTCTAAGAGTGAAAAGCATTAGTTTTTTTTATCAGCTCCATTATCAACGGGTATAATAGTAACGGTTTATGATTAATATACCTTGCTAGCCAGTTTTTCTACAAAGTTGAGCGCGCTTTTAATAAAAGCTTCATCAGCGTCGACAGATTTCGAAGCAATTGCACCCTCAAATTTCAACATCCCAGTACTCCATTCTTGAATGTCGCTTGTTACTGAACCCGCTGCATCAGTGGTGTAGTAGAAGACATGGCTGAATTCGGCAAGAATTTCTGCAGCCACTCCTTGTCCAGCGTCAATGGCGCCTTTTAACTTGTGAATAGTAGAAAGGTATTACACTTTTATACATTAAAAGCGGGAACTTTTGTAAAAAGATTCCTCAAAGTGTTTTGGTTGGCAAATTCTACAGACTCAAGACTCTAGCCTATTAATGCCGCTGTATCTCTACGCTGAAACGATCAGAGTTAAACCCCGACCGTTATATACTTTTTATAGTAGGTTTGGTAGCCAAACCAGCCGATCTAAAAGCAAGAATACCCTTAAAAACGCCAGTTTTAAGGTTTAGAGACTTCAAAATGGGCGTATCTAGGACGGAACATTTTCCATTTTGAATTGCGGGTTTGCTTTGTTAAAAAAACATTAGCAATATTTAAGTAAAATGACCCATCCAAGGACAGGAGAGCATTATTTTAGTTTTTCAACGTTCTAATTGTAAATAATTACTGTAGCGCAATACTCGCTTGCTCCCTTTTTCAATTTTTCAAAGGAAAAGTAAATTTTCCTGTTTTCGATTCCCAACTATTGTGGATGGGCAAAGAGGAAATGGCGAATGAAATATGGTTTTCGTGCGTTACGTACACTTAGTAGATAAAAAATCGTACAGCTATAATAAAACAGGCAATTACTATGGTAGTATATATGGTAGTCATTAAAGTAAAAAGGTGTGGTACAATACGGTTAATTTTATTTGGGAGAGGCTGGCGCTCCTAAGTTAACTTAAAAAAAAGTTAGAATATTTTAATTTGGAAACACAGAATTTAAAAAGATTTACGGCTTTTTGATGTTCGGCGGGCATTTGCAGTACGTTTTCGTAGCCTTTTCCGGATAACTTCATTATGAGAACTACGTCCGCTTTATCTGCACAAACTAGTGCAAGCGAAGAAATGAGGACTGCCGCCACCAAGATAGAGTTCATTTTTACCGATGAAGGTGATGTTGGAGTCGTCGAAAGAGGATTGAATTCGGAGAAATAGAGTGTGATATAGTTAAGGATGAAAGTTGGCGCTTATATAGTAGTATTGAGTAGTGTTGTCGTCTTCACGATCGGCAGACCCACCGTATTTTATGTACGGGGAGTGGAAGAATTACAACATTTTCTTACGAGCCAATCAAGCCCATCTAGTTTATTATTATACTATTTATTATTAAATAAATAAAATAATAAATATTATTTATCCTTCAATTTTTTAAAGCTCTCGTGTTAGGACGGGTTATCTTGGCTTGTCTTTAGCATATTGATTTTTTATGAGCAAAGTGCCTCTACTACGCGAAGCTCAGTTGCTACTGATTTTTAAAGATATTGTTACGTATGTACGCACGCACGCATAGCGCTCTCATTGGTCAAGTTGGAGTGATTTTAATGAAGAAGTATTCAATTTGTATATAGATATATACACTATCTACAAAACCGTTAGCCTAGTGCTTTGACTAGTAGAAGTTAATTTTTTTAGATACAATACTAGACAGTTAGTTAAATCGGGCTTGTAAAACTTAAGTAATAGAATTGGAAAGCGGTTTTTGCTTTTTCGAAGCAAAGACTCACGTGTATATTGGTGGTATAGGCTAACGTTGTTACTGTGTTGTTGGGGGTACAAAACAACTATTTTAAGATTATTCAAAATGACAATTATTATTTTTTGAGGATATTTTATACCTTCAATTTAGTTAAAATTTAAATTTAACTCCTTTTTAAAAAAAACATGTATAATTGATAACATTTATTCAAAAATGTGTACTTTTGTTGACTTCTTTTGCACTTTTTCATTATTGTGTATTTGTAGAGTTAGATCTATGTGATACTGTATGTAATATTTATTCAGGGGTAAAGGTATTCAAAGGTAAAGCAGCATAATTTGACATTCATGCTCGGCGGCTGGTCAGCATTTAATGGAATAGGTAGGGATATGGAAGTAATTACTCATTAGTTTTCGTGTGTTGAGATTTGGATCGTCTTCTAAATTCCAAAAACTATTGGGAGAACAATCACGTAATTTCGATATCCTCTGTCTGTAGATGCCTTATCACGAAGGTACGGACAAACACAAGGTCAGAGACAAGGTAATTCCTGAAGAAGCAAACGAATAGTGAAGACTTGTAGGGATTTAAACCCCCGATTTCAAGCTGGCTTGTAACATATGTTGACTACTAGCATCAAAATTGAGCTAATAATTTTTTTCAAAATTCTTAAGGAATGAGAAGTTCTTTAGTTTCTTTTCTTGTAGGAATACCTTATCCTACCTATGCCACAGAAATTTTTACCGCTGGCTTCAAAAGTACATCTAATTATTTGCTTAGAATTTCCAAAATTATTAGCAAGAGTATTACGTAAGTTTAACATTTTAAAACCTTTTTTGTTTAGTGGTTACGTCGTTAAACCTGATAATTTTAAGAAGGTTTGGAATTTTTCTCGCCGTTTGTGTAGTCCTTGCTTTGCTGATTGGGCAAACGAGAAATAAAAAATAATTGGGTAAACATTTATGTGAGTTGGGACTTTTTTGTCTAAAAATTTTTAAATCTCAGTTGTTTAGGCAGACTTTCCAACATTATCAGCAAGCACATAGCTAAGAACTTACATAAGTTTTTAAGTTCGAAATTGTTTTGCAAGGGAGTCGTAGAGATGGGTTTTAGGTAATTGCTTTGCTGCAAAACTCGTGCTTTACTTATTATTACTAAATACTTGGAAAAGTAATCATATTATTAACTAAAGAAGGTATTTGGTTTCTTACAACAGCCTTTAATTCTCTTTCTCAGGATTTTACTTTGGGCTGAACAGTTTGTCTTGCCAAATTTACACAAAATATATTTCTGAAATATTAGTTGCTAAAAAAACAAAAACGTATTTCTTATAGAGTGGTTACGTCGTTTAAATTGACAATGTCAAGAAGGTTTAAAAAATTTCTCGTCGTTTGTGTAGTCGTAGGTTTCCTGTTTAAGCAAACAGGTAATAAAGTAATAATTGGGTAAATATTTCTGTGAGTTGGGACATCTTTGTCTAGAAATCTTCAAATCTCAGTTGTCTAGGCAGAATTTCCAACATTATTAGCAAGCACATAACTTACATAAGTACGTAAGTTCGAAATTGCTTTGCAAGGGAGTCGCGGGGATGTGTTTTAGGTAATTGCATTGCTGCAAATCTTGTGTTTTACCCAAGACCCGTAGTCCGGGGGGTTAGGACCCTTGTCCTAACTTTGGTAGGTGTCGAGATCTAATCTCGGCACCAACACAGTCAGCACAGTAAAAAAGTGGTGGTGTGGTGGTGGTGAGTGGAGGCCTGGAAAGTTGCGGTTGTGGGGGCTGAACATGGGTCGGTATGCGTACGGTGGCGTTCAGTCTCTCCCTATTCAAGAGATTCCTCGGTGGTCAACCCCACGTTCACTGTCCAGCAGAATATCTATTAGCTTCAGACCTCGGAAAATTCCCAGTCAACCCACAGGCCGAGACCACCCTCCCCCACTCACTAGCACACGCAACATTGACCAGGCATATAGGGGAATGTCAAAGAATAAAAAAAAAATCTTGTGTTTTACTTATTATTACTAAATAACTGGAAAAGCAAGAAGTGATCGAATTATTAACATAGAGGAAAGTTGGTTGCTTTACAACAGCTTTCAATTTTTTTTCTCAGGATTTTAAAGCTGAAAAGTTTGGCTTGCTAGATTTGAAAGAAATCTCGCCGTTAGTGAAGTCGTTAGGCAAACGAGAATAAGAAATAATTGGGTAAATATTTAGGTCAGTTGGGTTTTGTTTGTCTAGAAATTTTCAAACCGCAATTGCCTAGGCAGAATTTCCAACAAAATGCTCACTATTTAACTAAGTAAGTTCAAAATTGTTTTACAGGGGAGTCGTTGGGATTGGGTTCAGCTAATTTCATTTCTCTAAAGCTTTTGTTTTGCAATTTTTGTTTTGTTCTGAAAATATATTTCAGAAATATAAGTTGCTCAAAATACAAAAAGCTTTTCTTATAGAGTGGTTACGCTTTTAACCCGGAAAATTTCAAGAACTTTGGAATTTTTCTCGTCGTTTTAGTAGTCTTAGCTTTGCTGATTATACTAATAAAATTAATAATAATAAATAATTATTTATCTTCTTGTATAATGGGTCTTATTTTTTCTAGAAATCTTCGAATCTCATACAATGTTAAAAGTTAATTAATCTACAATAGCTATGTACGGACGCATGTACGGAGTCTCATTGCATAAATTGAAACAATTTATTTAAACAAGTGATTTCTATAAAGAAAAACACACTCTACAAATTTGTTAGCCCAGTCCTTTCACTAATAGAATTTAAATATTTATTTGGCTAAAATACTAGACAATTAGCTAGACCATTAGGCAAAACTAGACCTTAGGCAATGCAAAACTGAGTGATGGAATAGGAAAACGGTTGTTCCTTTGTCAAAATAAAGAAAAAGTTTTATATTGGTTGTGTAGGCTTACGTTCCTATCGTCTTGTTGCTAAAAACAATGAAAAATGCGGACTATCAATATTTTTATAAGTAACTTTGTTTACTATGATCGTAATTAACGCTAACAGTTTTTCAAGCCTCTTATGATCTATAAATTCTTTAATTGCTAATGTGTTCTGGTATTTGTGGGATAGCAAAGTAAATCTTCTTTTGAGCCTCTTTTGTTTGAGATATCGCGATCATTAATGACAACAGGTTTCAAAATTTTGGGTTTCGAATTGTTGTTTTTTTTTGTAATTAAATTGTTGTACATGCCCTGTTGGGTTGGGAAAACTTAAACTGAAACAACTAATTTTGCCTTACAAGTAAAGTTATTTTTTATGGCCAACTTTCAATTGGATTTAATTAATTGCTATTTATTTTATTATAGGATGGTGGACCAATTTGCATGTTGCCAACTCAGGAACCAATAATTGTATTCTCCCGAGCACCAAATAAAATGCTTAAACAAATCGTAATTATTTATCCAAAGAGATTAAATATTTTCATTTGAGGGAAAATTAGTGGTTTCAGAAGTATCACAAGTATAACCAAAATATTTTCATTTTGTAGGCGGCCGTACCGAGTATTTCTGCAATTTTCTAATTTGGCTCTTTTATATTTTGTGCGTAAAGTGTTTAGAAGACACATGAAAAATATAATGTGTAGGTTGTCAATAAATGTTTTTAGTAAGTGTCCCCCCTTGGACTTCCCGTGTAAAGTTTCCATAATAATTTTCAAATTTTGAATTTCAAAACACTGTCATCCGTGCATGGGTGGAACGCAGCAGCTAAATTTTGGTTAAATGGCTTATAAATGTTTAGTAAACACCCTATATAACACTTGTCTTGATACGAGTGTTACCTTCTGCAACGGTCCCTTGTAAGTGTGAAACTAGGAGTAGCATAAAAATCATCTTGAACGGGGCGAAACCTTCAAAAACTCATAATCAAAAACAGCTTTGAGATATATTATGTAGTACTTGGGACTCGGGCTTACGGACGATCAAAACAAAAAAATAAAGTAGCAACGCCACTGTTGTGTATGACTCAAGTCCACTCTGGTTGAGAGTCAAAACTGAAGTGTTCTTTATTAGTAGCGGAAGCGAAGCGAATGCTACTTATGTTTTCGTCATTTCTGTTCGTCCGTCCGTCCGTCCGTCCGAGTCCAACGTGTATCTCAGGAACCACTGAACATATCTCAAATCTGTTTGCGGGGATATGTTCCTAAGGTTGCCGCGCAGTTCAAGTTTGTTTTTCTTTGACCGGAAGTGACCCCCTTGGGGGTCAACGGTCAAGGTCAAGGGATATCATTCTATGACAACATGAAAAATAAGCTCCAGAAAACTTAGAAATTATATATGATTTCTAACGAAATATAAATATAATTTATATATTATATAAATTATATATAATTCATGAAATATATATTATAATAAAATTATTGTTCTCTTAGAAATGGGAACAACGTTTGTATTGAATACTCTTCTATATGGCCCTCCAATGACGTCCAAAAATACCCATTGGCCCGCAACAAAAACCTTTCAAGGTAAAACCCTACTTTTGCATGATACAACATGAAACAAGATATGTTGTCCGATGATCGCAGAGCCCCCCTTCACCCGGAATTAACTGTATTAAAATGTATTTATTTTAGTATAATAAGAATTCATTGATACTCACTTGACAAAATTAAAAATTGAGCGGGTTTCCGTTCGTGTTGGTTTGGGTTCCATTTCAATACCGACAGAACCATAACCGAGAAATTAAAGCAACACCGAGAACTACCAAAACAAAACAAAAACCCCAAACCAAGAACATCCAAAATCGAGAAAACCAATATCCTGGTAATAGTTTTCTCGTTTTAAGTTTTCCCGGTTTTGATCGTTCTCAGTTTTATTCTTCTCGAATTAGGTTTCCTCGCTTTAGGTTTTCTTGGATTAGGTTTTCTCATGATTGACCTGCTACCGTTCGTGTTGAACGGCTACTTTTTCAACACAACAACAACACCTGCAGCACCAGCTGTATGGAATAAAATATTAGTTAATTTCAGCATTTGTTCCTTGTTTGTACAATATGTGTTTTCCAAGTTGAAGTCGTGCTCATTCTAACAAACTAATTTATTAACATTTATTGATTTATTTTTGGACATTATCATTTGATTTTAATAGTATCTAAGTGGACTTATGCTATGTTTAGCTATCAATTCTTTCAAACTTGTAATTGATCAATTTCACTTATAGGTACTCCCGTATGTTAATCTGGGCGTGCCTTATATCAAATAAAATTTATCATCATCATTCTAACAAAGTTCCTATATATATGCTCATCGTTGCTTCCCGCACAATATCCTATGGATTGATAGATAATACATTGTTTCCTTATCTTTATCCAGAATCCAGGGAAAAATCATTAAGCATAATGAGCAATACTTAACAGAAAAATCACCGGGATAAAAGTTTTTTAAGTCTTCTCTTCTCAATCCCTTAATGTTAGTTTAACTCGAACAATATCTAAATAGGATTATGGTTTCGAGACCCAAGGTAGATGCTCATGCTTCTCTATAAGAATTAAGAATGTATTATAAAAATGGATGCGCTTGTAGAGCCAATACGTCATGCTTATTATTTCACTTATAAAGTTATGAATAAGTTTTTGTAATTTTCGATTTTAAAAAACCAAATACAGAAAAATCTAAACTTGAGCATTATAAAGCTGCAGAGCAGACTGGAATGCAATGGAATTTTCCACCGTACCTTTCCAAGAACTCTAACATGATTTTCCAAACCGGATTCGACACGTGGAAACTTTTTTTTAGTAAAACCTTATTAATGGTAAATAAAAATAGACAAATTTAATTGCTCCACTAAAAACAAACAAGAGCATGCCAAGTCCAATTCAGTAATTCCAGAGTTTACCTCCTGATAAGAAAATAAAATTCTTTTTGTAGTTGTACTATTCTCTTTAATTAAGTGCAGTTTCTTCGTGCGAATTAATCGGAGCATTGTTTTTGCACTTAAATTATATTGAAACTTTATCTGGGATCTCACAGATAGATTAAATTCCTTACAGGATGCTCTGGTACATGCGTGTTAAGCTAGAAAAACGATATCAATAGTGAGACTTTATTTATTTCAACTTTAATTTATTCCGATTACTCGACTTGTTTGTTTCGAGCTGTTGTTTATATTTTGTAATTAAAGCTAATAAAGTTTTCATAAAAATAGCAGCGCAAAACAAAAACGGTTTTCGCTCTACGCTTATTATTACAATTAAACAACTCCAGTCTTGAAAATCCAGTTCCTACAAGAAAAGTTGTCTTAAAAGTAACTCGTTTCCCTTCCATTTTCGGCAAGAGAGCGTCTTATAAAAATGAAAAACAAGGTAAACATCATGTAGTTACTCCTTTTCGAAGCAGACTTATTTCTACGGCGAACAAAATGCCTATTGGTTTTTCTCGTTACGACCTTACAAAACCGTACACTGAAGAAGATGTAGAGGAACTCAAAAGAGTGTTTCGAAATATGCCAACATACCGTGCTACTCGTGATGGTAAGGGTTGCATATCGTCCGCTGATTACATATTCTACCGAAACATTGTTCGACCGGACCGGACTCCGGCTCAGTTGGTTGCCAACAAAAAGTACTGGGACAATCAATACAATGGCACCATTCCGATGGACGCAATAATTGACATACTTGTGGCGTTACACGATTCGGCACATTTATCTGAACAGCAAATCTGCAACTTATCTTGAGCATTGACGTACACAAATATGCAGGAAATGGAAAGGAAATATGCAAGCTATCATTATAATGAAATTTTTATACTCTTTGTTAATTAATTGGTTTTAATTGTTGATTCCTAGAACACATTTTTTATAATAAATGGTTTCAAGATTTCAAATCACTTTTGAATCCCTTCGTTCTTTACTTTGCAACTTATACCTACTTTTGTATCTTGTGATATTGTATAAATTTACTACCTAGAGGATCATGCGTTCACATGTAAAAAGCGCTACAATACTCGGTATTTATTGCCCTTAGGTATAAAACAAATATTTATTTAAATTTACTAATTAAATTATTAATTTCGTCAAACCAAACTTTAGCAGACTTTAGACTGAGATTTTAGCAAAAAAAAACAACAACAAAGTTCTCATATGGCGGCTGGCTTGATTTGATACAATAACATGTCCCTATTTTTCAAATTACAATTAAGTGGGTAATTAACAGTTAATTTATTAACAATTCACAGTCAGAATTTCCATACTTATTGCGTTGGGTATCGTACAAGTGGATGAGACTTTTCATGTATTCGGCATGTATGTTTTGCACATATTCTTCTGTAGGACAATGCATTTGCCTCACTTCAATTGGAGATCCGACTAGGAAAATTAGTGAGTTAATTTTTGGCTTACATGATAGTTAATGGCACTATTTAGGCAAATATTAACTAACCAACAGTCGTAATTGCATGACGACGTGGCAGCAGTCCAAAATAATTTTGAAAAATTCCTTTTCCCCAGAAAAGGAGTAGAGGAGCTCCGATCAGATCGATGGTTTTTTCTTGGAAAGCCCTTAAGCGCGAGCCCTTCGGATTTGAAACTTGTGTGAACACTTCATTCTCACCGAAACTGTATACAGGAACTAAAGGGGCCCTTGCAATAATATATGTTACTAAATAAATCCCATTTAGAATTTTAATTGTTATATATGCCTAACCCATTTTGAATGGCAGCTCTCACAAAGCCTTTCCGATTCTTCAAATAGATCTCTTCAACGCCAGACCTTGAATACAATACTGAAACAAAAGTTAAAGTTGTCTTACAGATTAAGTTCAATTAGCCAAACAAGCCCATCCTAAGACAGAAGTACACCAGAGGATCTCCCTTTCCATTTTCAGGCCGAAATTATCAAAAGT
Source organism: Bilobella aurantiaca (assembly GCA_021029175.1). Taxonomy (NCBI): domain Eukaryota; kingdom Metazoa; phylum Arthropoda; class Collembola; order Poduromorpha; family Neanuridae; genus Bilobella; species Bilobella aurantiaca. The sequence continues at coordinate 391 of VYYI01002430.1, read as the reverse complement.
TAAATTAATTAATCAAAATTTAAAAGTGCTCAGTTTAAAAGGAACTCACAATAAAATAGAAAATTTGAGTAATTAGGCCTACAAACTTGAAGGAGGTATCTTAATGGTACCGCTGTCCTAAGACAGACATGTTTGGCTTGTATTCATCCATGGAATAAAATTGTAAGAACAATAATGAAGCGATTTTAATTGAACTCGGAATATTCTTGTTGTTAGTAGCTCGCCATTACATTTGAGACGCAGAGATTGACTTGGAACGGGCTGTGTCAAATTACCACCTCATCACCGTCAAGTTACCACCTCTTTTTCATCACCGTCAAGTTACCACCTCGATTCGCCACCTCACTTTAATATAACGGTATAGCAAAGCGTCAAGTTACCACCTCATCAC
>VYYI01002429.1:0-14941 GCA_021029175.1 Bilobella aurantiaca | reverse complement strand
TAATGAAATGTTGTCAGTCCTTGATCAAAAAATAATCAATAGAACCAAATGTGTATTTAGCTGGGAATTGTAGCAAGTCCGCCTGAAACCAAAAAAAAAAGTTGCGTCCTTTCAAAAAGCGGACATGATTCAAACGTACACATGTATTGACAAGTTGAATGTTGAGTTGTAGGCTAATTGCCAATCATATACAAATTAAAGAAATAATTTAACGTATTTTCCTTTTATAGCATTTTAGCACACTTCTGAGAATCCAAAAAGGCACGAAGCCATGTGAAATAGTAACTAAAATCAAGTATTGCAGATTGGCAAAGTGTGTAATATTAAGTGAACAATATAAATTAGCAACATTGTAAGGTAACGAAAATTACTTTATGTTTTTGTTGATTTCGTAAGTCCGTTCGATCTGTTCTGATATGATTATTTAAAGTGAAGGTTTCCCTTCATTGGTCCAAAAGTACGCACTATTTTCACAAATTTCGTTTTCAGGAGAATGTAAGTGTCCTAATCCTCTGGAGGCTGAAACCCTAAAAAGTGCTAATAATTTCTCAAGCCTGCTAACAATCTCCTGATTGTATACTCGACAAACATTGACTAATCAAGAGGAGCTAGAATTTTTAGTTGCAGAACCAGCTCAAGGAAGTGATGCGAGCATTGTTGAAGGAGTTGATGACAGGAATTTGCAAAATTCTGTTAGCATCACTCAATACTTCGTCGTCATGGGCACAGGTGAGTGACATCAAAAATAGTTCTCATGTTGGTTTGTAGCGTCAAACAAGAGATCTCACGTGTAGAGCTACACCATAGAGGGGCACTACCCATGAATGCAAAACAAATGCAGGTTTTAATAAACATAATATAATTTGGAGTTAATGGTGTAATACATGTTATTTGCATAGCATGTGCATGTTTAACATGTCTTTAATAACTTGGATAGATACCATAGTACTTCTTTGTATAGTCATTCGTTTCTATTGGTTAATGAAATTTTCACATCTATCAAACATGCAAAGCTACATTGAAGAAAAATAACATTAATAAATGAGTACGATCCCTATATTTAAAAACTTACAGTGTGCAGCCTTCATGAAGCCCGAGCCAGGAATAATTTTTTTTACATAAAATTACTAAACATTTTAGCGTAGTTTTTAAATTGGAAACTAATCCCAAATTTTTTCCTTTAGAAACTTTGCGGTTTTTAACCGAGCAATATTACTTTGATAACACTTAAAGCGTTTATAATGTAAATTTGTATCCTAATAAACGGTTTGGAAAAATTGTTAACGTGTAAATGAACCGTTTCTAGAGAACTATTAAAACAGTTTTGAACAGAATGAACAGTTTTTAAGAAATTTCACAGAATTTTGAAACAGTTTTGAAAAAGTGTAAATAAACTATTTTGAAAAACCTCTAACATGCTGGTAAAGTTTGATGACCAACCCCATCCTCGAACTCATTCTTTGGTTTGCATTGTCCCAAAGGTCATGTGCGCAAAATCTTAGGATGCTGTGACATATGGTTCTTCCGCTAGCTTGTCGCACACGGACAGACATGACGGTCACATAAGACCTGGCTCGGGCTAAAAATAAAATTTTCTATTTTATTTAAATTTGGCAACATTTTATTTCTGTACAAAATGACAACTACAATTCTACACTGTATTTCCAAAAATAGTTCAATAACTTTATCCTCTGGAAACCAATCCTACTAACTAAATGTCGTTTTTGTATAGCCACACTTTTTGATTAGTGAACAAGGAGCTGGATCTGCGTAGCAAAACAATGTCTACGAGCGTGATTTCAAAACTACAAAAGCTATAGTCTAGGTAGATGTAGATAGTTTTCCTTACTGTTTGGATAACGAATAGATAGCTGAAATCAGTGCTAGTATAGTCTATAATGCCTCGAATATTGCGATTTTTCCGATTTTCAGAAAACTGTCTTGCTTTTCACGAAAATTTGCTTAGTACTTCAAGCATTTCCGCAAGCCTTAGAAATTAATCATATGGCTCACGATTTATATAAAATCAATAAATTTTTCATAAAGAAATCAGTAGCGCATCAACTATTCAAATTGGAATTTATGGTTGAAGTCGTGAGACTATTGCCCGGACAACAAGGTGAAGGCAATTCCATGTGCCATTTTATCCATCAAAGTTAGTTTGGCTTTCTGAAAATATGAAATATACATTATAGAAAAAAATGGTTGAGATAATTGTTATGGCAAAAGTTGATTTTTATACCCCTTCCATATGATACAATCCTCCAAATGTACACTTTAGAGCCGGAGTGGATAGTAGATACTTTTGAGTTAGGATATTATCTGTTCCAACGTCACTCCGTTCCGAACGAATATTTTCTTTCAACTTGGCCGAAATGTTGAACACCTTGGACATGAGCAGAGCTCCAGGTCCAATTATCGGGAGCAACACGACAACATATAGAAGACAGAATATGGAAATAATAATATGAACCTCCTCTCTCAAGCGTATAAGGCAAAAGACTGAGACGCAAATGACCATGACAATGGCAAACTTGAATGCGGGCAGAAAAATTGAGCCATACACTTTGTTCTGGAGTTGATTTAGAACCTGCATTGATCTGTAAATGTGAATCCGACTCTGCTCAGTGCTCCGCACAAATGGCGAATCCAAGCTGCAAACAACTTATAGTTTTATTAGAAGTCCTGGATTTCAAGCAACATTCTACCGTTCTAAGCTTGCTTGTTTTGCTTATATTGCTTACCAAGCTTTCTTGAGCCAGTACACCGATGTGAGGATGGAAGGGACAAATGTCCCAACAATAGCAACCGTATCGCACGTGTGTATTACACCGTAAAGAAAGGCAGCTGCAACGTAGAGGCCAAGACCAGTTGCATCCGTAAAAAATACAAAGTTAACAAAGATCCCTTGTAATGCCGACGCCATAACGGCCCAACACAGCAGTGCTAGTAGCATTGCAAACATTTTGCTGCGTCTTATTCTCAAGCTTGCTGGCAGCCCCATAGAATGGATATATGCCAAACTTGGTTCTAAAAAGTCCAAGGATTAGTTGCAATTTCTTTTTGTTTACATTATAAAACTTAAATGCGCTCTACATTAGACCCTATCCATGAATCAATTGTATATTTGACATTAGTTGTAAGCAAGAATCAACACAAATTGTAGGTTAAATGTGTTACAGAAATTTTAAAATATTAGTAATAGTATTTGACAATGTTCTTAGTAATAGAAGGAGTATAGACAGTTTGCAAGTCTGGTACATTAGACCCTATTTAAACTTCTATCATGACTCAAAGCGCACATTTATATTTTTAAAAGCTGTACATGAATATAAAATGAGTATTTCCTATTGATGAGTATGGAGTTTTTTTGACGTTTTTAAGAAACCTGGAAAACAAAATTTCCTGTTCAGTTATTCTCCGATTTCTTGTACTTGAAAAAGCCTCTTATTGTAAGTGCATCTCCCAAGTATTTATAGGTACTTCAAGCTAGTTCACTGCCTATGGTGACATTTATTTGGCCGATTTCTCATCGAAGTATTTAAGGGGTAGCTAAACATGCTCATCAGAGAACAAGACATGTATTTGGTTATATGTTTGTTTGTTTAACGTTGACATCGTAAACACTGCTCAATGAAGATTAACTTACTCAGTGATGCATCCAACATGGTTAAATTGTTCACCAGTTGTGCCATTTCACGTCTGTAGTTTATCATAGTCAGTCGAAATGATACTGCAGTGAAGGAGCAAATCAGAATAAGCATTATCATTGCCTTGAGTGTTGCGGAATCCGTTGTACAAAAATGGTTGAATGATGCGACGCCCGTGTACACCGATGGAAGGAGCAACATAAGTTCAAACAGACGCCTAAACCCCTGCAATTCTACTGTTTCCACATACAGTGAGTTCTTTATAGGACGGATACCAAGAAGTCTCAGCTTCAAAAGGCAATTCAGAAATTTAAGGAGGACGCGGATTTCCAAACTGCATGCAGAAGGGCCAGGAGTATTGTCCTGTACAAGCATATTGTAGTCTACTGAATGCAATAAAAATAGGTAAGTCAATGTGCGTTGTAGCAAATTGTGTAAGTCAATAAGAACCTTGCGTTGCAAGTCATAAAATATTAAAAAAAAATTGCAACTAAATTTATGCAAATTCCACAAACTGCAAGGATGTACTGTTGCAAAACAAGGGGTCTACACACATAAATAACAAGATAATGATTTAGATTTGTTGGGATGAGCAAAAATTATGTTATTCAGTATAAATCACTAAAATCGTTCCACTGACACACTCCAGTTCAGGAACTGCATAAGTAATGTACAATGAAATATGTAATATGTTCTACAGACGCATTCTAAAGTAGCGGAAATTCAAATTCAGTACACAAACAGAGCCATAGTCCTAATTAGCTATTATAATTCATGTGTATTTGAGCTTCATTTAGCAAAGTCTGGAGATAATTAGTAATATAATAATAGAATCGTAGCATGTGCCTTGTGTCATCAAATTTAGAATCTAAAGCTCACGTTGATTTTGGACGTAATTACAGGTTTCATGTCGTTTAATTACATGCTGAGCAGCACGCAACTGAAAGTCCTAATCTATGCTAAATGTGAGTGTCTACGAGGTTAGCAGAATAGGTCAACATAGATTGTAATTACCTAAATATAGGTTTAGTAAATAAATGATGAATAATTAGTTATGGTCAAGTGCGAAGCAAGGTTAGAAATTTTTTTAAATGCTTAGTGGAGAATGGCGTAGTAGATCAACTTCCTGCAATGAAACGTTATAGTATTTATGGTTTTTCTTTCAATAATGTTTATTGTTATAAAAATTCTGTTTTTCGCTTATTGTCCAGTTTGTAATTAAATAGCTCTTTAGAATTAAAAGATGTGTATGAATTTGTTTGGAAAAATGAGTTAAAAGTAAAAAAAAATTGGGAAAACAGTATTCATTGCTTACGGCTTTGAGGTAATTGTGTGAACACATAACCAAGAGACTCATCGTAGGAAATACAGTTTTTTAAATTTAGTAAATACAAAATTCACTTAAAGTAAAGTGTAAGCCTTTTTTAAGTGATTTAAATTTAATCAGAACTATTTTGTGTTTATCAGATGTTAATTCGAATCATGATCGAAAATCAATACAAACTTTTTATTTAATTTTCATATTTGTATGACTAATTTACAACAAGATTAATTTTAAGCATTGAGCTCCCTTAAATATCAGAATCATTGAATGTATTTTGAATTAGTAAACGTCAATGCTCTAAACTGAGAAAACTTGTAACTTGAAATTATCTACTTGCTATAATAAATTTTCGCCTTACATTTTCTAGATAAATTAATTAGTATTTAGCATAACAATTAGCCCGTGACAATGTCAAAATATTTATTTAAACGAGGCTCCGTTTGTTGTAAAGAGCATTTACTTTCTTCAAAGTCAAATCGTGTATCAGAATCAAAATCAGTAATATATTTCAGTCTTCTGCATTTCATTTCATTTATATCTTCCGCCCCTTGGCTTTGGGAATTTTTACCTCTTGTTGTTTTGGTGGTTTGTATAGTTTTGCTTTCGCTTGTTCTTGAGTAGTATTGTTATGGCATCCCAGAACACGCGGCTTGGCCATCCCAGGGTGGCACACAGGCTCGACGGCTGTCTTCTTGATGATGGATTCCGTGTCAGCAGTACTTTCTCCTTTGTCAGAGACGGATGCTCTTCCGGCATAAAAGTCTTGACCCTTTGGTGTGCCCTTGTCCATATCTGCCACGTGACCTCCATTAGAAACTTGACCATTTTCATTTGGCTTCACGCACATTACTTCTTTTAATTCTCTTTCTCGAATACTAATTGAAGTATGGCGAAATCTTTTTCTTTCTCGCTTCCCGAGTCTCGTGCAGCACAAATACACGCCAATCTGCAATGTCAAAGTAATATTTTGCAGGTTGAAAGTTTTAATTGCACAATATTTGTTCATGTTCAATTTTTAGTACATGCCACATTTTATGAGTGCGTGGCAAGGGGCACACACAAATTTTCCTGACTTGTTTAGCTATTATTCTGAAATATTAGTATTTTAGATTGAAAATTCACAAAAAAAAACTATAAAGCTAACTAGGGTTGATTCAAAACATGTAAACTGATCACGTGTAAATTGTGTTTAATATTGATTTTTTAATAAATTTCTACCATGCTACCGGACTTACAGTGGCTCCAAATGTAGCTAAGCAAATGATAAACAATATGGACTCATTGGATACCATTGCTTCCAATTATCTGAAAACGGAATTTTCGCAACTCGACATCAAAAGAAACAACATCCAAAAGATGAAGGATTGTTCTACACCTGCACAATTGCAATTTCTTCAAAATCTTAAAGAAGTCACCAACAGTATAAAGTTAGGAAATTTTGACTCTCAAATTGTTTTCTTGAATTCATTACACGCTCAATGCTGACAAAAAAAACTTGATGAAATAATGCAGATGAGGAAGGTATACACTTTGTAAACTTGAATTAACTTTTGCAGAAAAGTTCTTTTCTTGATTCGCCAAGGTGAACAAGGACTTTGCAGAGATAGGTTCTCAGAAAAGCAAAAAATATTTTATCTGTCACAAACAACCCGCCTGACCACAAAATTTATTATCTTGAGCCAAAAGCCAAGCTCTATAAAAGGCAAAGTTGTGTTACATGCATTTTTCTCAATTATTTAGGCAATCGGACAAGGCCTTCTTATAAATTTTGCATATTTATGCATATCTGAACCTTGATGTCAAGTTTAAAATGAAAAAGAAAACAGTTCAATATTTTGTTTGTATTTTCGATCAAAGAGCAGAAATAATGCACCGAAATTAACATGTGCCTGGGAAATTAGTGTATGATAGAACTTATGGTTGAGTGATTTGTGTCCATTTCTATAATTGTTGTTACTGAAATCAGGTGCTTGAGATTAAACTTTTTACAATTTAGATCTTATAACGTTTTTTTTTGTAAAACATTATATTTTTTTATCAAAGTTTAAATTACAAACACAATCAACAAGAATCGAAAGTTCGATAACAGTAATTTAGTTTTGAAGCAATATAAATGAGGATTAATCATGAAATGATTGATATTATAAATTAATAACATTTTTGAAATTGGTTTGCAAGTTTAGTGGAAAAGCTCTAAATCTTTGACTTATTATCTTCTCGTAATTTAACGTTTTTGTAAATTAAAGTTCGTTAATGATGGGATCTTTAACGACTCACTACAAATACGATACAGATTCAATATAACGTACTGTAGTTCGCCTTTCATAATTTGCTACATTTCAATGCATACGCACTCAGGGGGTAACATAAAAACACGATTTTGAAATTTACTACATTTCTTTAAACTTTCCAAATAATATTTTTTATAATTCTGAATTATTCATACATATAAAACTATAACTGTATTTAACTCCTTATTACACAATACTAGTTTGAGATGCTGCTACAGATGTTTAGGTGTGTAATAATAAAAGTAAATTGTATGAAAGTAAGATCTTTACTACAAATCGCGTATTCAAATTATAGGATTTTATTAAATTTTTTATGAACTATTCAGACCCTTTGTTGGCTTTTCATACCCCAAATTTCGGGCCCAGCAAAATAATTGCTACATTAGTTAATTACTCTAGTGCAACTGTAAGTGTAACAGTATAATTTCTCAGATAACCAGCTCGTGCATCCTACTATACATCCTACTGCTAAAATAAGGAACAATCCATGAAGTGCAGGCCTAGTTAATGCCTTCGGACCAACTTTCAAAGTGTGTAACACTTTTTGAACTTGTTCCTTCACTCGCCATAAACTAGCATTTCTCATCAATGCAGCTCCTTCTACTCGTGTGTGATAGCTGTCCTCCGCCTGATAAAATTGGTAGAGCCCTCCAGCCAGCAACTGAAGCAAAATGTGATCAAACGTTGCCACTAGTGGCGATCCCTTGCGAAATTTCCAGCAGATATGAAAACTGTTATCGGAATCTCTAGATCTTAGAAATAGTGGGTTTTCCGAGACCAGTGGATTTATCGTCGTGTATCGAAAAATGTTGAATTCGGCATTAAGACGGAAGTCAAGCCAGGCCGCATTATCTTCGAACAACGTCCTCATCAGCCCATCTGACGAACTGTTCACTACAACCGCTTTTTGAAGTATGCGCTTATGCTTAGCCTCTTTCGAGTTCACCATGTACTGGAACGCTACACCGCCACCAGTGGATCGAAAATAAAGTTTATAGTCAGACAAACTCAACTCGTCTAGCGTTTGAGGCACTGGAGCCTGTTCTAGGAATGTCAAGAAATTTATAAGTTTTGACTTATATCCTGTAGTTATCACCATAGAAAAGAAGACCCAGAGCAATATCATTACTCTCATTCTTGTAAATGTGTATTCTTTTAGGTCGAGAGACTGCTCCAACAGCACTTTCCATAGTAACTTTACCACATCTCGGAGCAAACTACTATTAAAGTCAGGTACAATGATACCATTTTTGTATACATTTTGGTACAATCTAGTGTTGGTAATTAGGCAAACGTAGTAAGCGGGTAAAACGACAAACACTACGAAAGCTGCAATTGCCAGCCACAGTCGGGGGGTTAGCGGCCAAAATATGGAATCCCAGCTTGTGCGATATGGTGCCGATCTAAGGTAGAAGTAGCGTTTTGCAAATGTAATAGTGACACTCGGGTCGGTCATCAAAAAGCGATCGGCAGTTGTGGCCACGGTGATGGCTATGTCAGCCTCTCTTTTGAACACTTCTCCCACGGCGCCATACCACGTGCCATTGCGCTTGAATCCAGAAGAACCAAGGAAATTTGCATGTCGTAGTTCGAATGTAAAGTTGAGTCGTTGACTGGCATCACGAAATAATGAGTACATAATGCCTCCTGCACCATGCTTTCGGCTGAGACCGTTCAAGCCGAAGTGGACGAAAGGGTCTGCCAAGCTGGCAACGGCTTGGATATGTGTACCCCAAACATGGGAGTCACATTTAGGGTCAAACAATTTTAACGGCTTCTTTAAAATGGCGCAAAAGTTGTTCCAGTTGTACACAGTTTTGTATTTATCGAGTGGCATACACGATATGTCACCGATATGCACCTTGTCCATGCAATTTGATGTTGTAAAGTCTACTTGAAGGGAATATTTATGTCTTATATCTTTAAACAAGTCGTTGCTTTGTGCTAGAGCTTCAACGACAGATGGAGGTCCTATGAATACGTAAAAGTCTTTATGAGGGCGACAATATTTGTGCGATATAAGGCCTAGTGTTGTGTCCAATACATTTAATTGAGCCGTGTCGATTAAGACCATGTTGCAATTTTCCGCAAATTTGTTATAACCTAGCACACTAGAGTGAAAAATATCCGATTCTGTAAACTCAGATGCAAATGAAAAATTCCTGAAATTGTGAAGGTGAGATGCTGATGGAAGGACAATTAGAAGTGTCCTTGTGGTAGTGATATCCAAATTATTTTCGATAGTTCTGAGTAGTTTCGAGTGACCAATTGGAAAAATCCATGTTGCGCAGCGTAATGTATTTCTTTCATTCGTCTTTGCTTTCACGTTTACATATGAAACTATGTCTTGTACGGAAACGAATTCGTTTGATATTATGCTTGCTGTTGTACAAATTATAGAAAAATTTGAAGATAGGAAAATGAGAACAGGCAGGGCATACTTTTTTAATATATATGAGATACAGGATGGATTAGTACTCAATAACTTCATTTGCGAATTTATTGTTGTGATTGTGTTCACAATTGAGTGAATTATCAAGTAAACTTAAGTGCGTACTTATTCTGCCTGCTTAAGTAGGTTACTTAATGTAATTAACCGTAATTATGTACTGTTTTTCTTTACTGAATTGAACTCCGTTACTTATTATTCTTAAGTAGGTACAAGATCGTTTCTGAAACAATAAAACAAAAAAATTTTAGTTCTCGTTTTTGCTTTCTTGACGTAGGCGTGTGATCAATCTTTTCCAGATGTCATAACTTGATTTAATATGCATGCAAACATTTTTACGTTGACGTATCAGTCATTCTGAAAATAACGTTCATTCATTACTACACAATGCTTCAGGTCATGATCATTGACATCTTGATACAGTTTAACACAACCATTTTGTGTACAAAGGAGTTTTCAATTCTAAAAACAAACGGACAGCTGGCGAGGAAAAGTTACCCTAGGACTAATGTTTGTAGATTGTATCGTTCTACACTGTTTAACTACATTTTATTTATTTGTTTTATTTATTTATTATTTATTCACAATTTATTTGTCTAACATTGAAATTTATTAAAGTTCTTATAAAAGTACACAAAATTATTCTGACTTTGAATTTCCACCAACGCCATCGTGAGTATGCAAAATTTCATTTCTTCTGTCCACTTATACCTTCCCATTATCGTCTGGTCACTTGCTAGCGATGTTTTATTTGAAATTAAAATTTGCTCCCATCAAACTAGAACTGTATACAAATTACGTATCAAATTACAAATCAAAAGCAATAGCAAAAACTTGCTAGCCAAATTTGTAATAATTCGGTAGCGCTCAGTTTGCAAATGCAAACGAAATATGCATACAAAAAAAGGTATTTATTTCAGTAAACGCTAGCGTAAAAGTTTATTGATTTAAAGTATATGTTCAAGTAATGCTTATTATATGTATCAGAATATTCTTGTACGATAGAACGCTTCTTGTTGAAAATTTTGAAGGCACTGCGATATGTTTAAATAGCAATAGAAATTAAAGAGTATTATGATCCTCAACATTGACTTTATCAAATGTATCAAAAATAAAACTAGTGCACAGAAACTATTGAAAAATTTATCCGCCAATGACTCCTATGGCGTATTTGCCACTTTTGTATAGTTATCAATCCCGTAATCTGGCATTTTACCGCTAATCAATGGCTCTGCGCTACCAGTATCATTGTTGGTATCCTCATACGGCTCTGCTACAAGTTTTGTTGCATCGAGTAACACTGGTTGCACATAACTTGAATTGAATTCATCTCCAAAATTGTAATGAGTCTCTTCTAGAAACCTGGCCGCATCAATCTCGGCAGACAGATCCAACGGCAGATGTTTTGCTTGCTTTGGCCACAACGAGTTAGCAAAGCAGTAGTAAATTACGCTTATAATTGGTAAAATTGCTGCAGCAATAATAGGCCCTTTGGTGAGTTTCAGACTCACAAGGCCCAACATTGTCAACTGTCCCATTATAAGGGCACCGACCAGGTAATTGTGCAATTTTGGCCAAAATACACCGGTGGAGTATGTGCTTGGGTCGTACACAAAGAGTAGTTGACGACGGTATACAATTTCAGAAAGTAGGAGAAATGCACCGGCGACGTAAGAGACAAGCGGCGCAATTGCGCAAAATGCAAATATTAGTAGCACTGCTAGATAGTAATTTGGCAGCTTCTCGGTCTGATCAAAAGTGCCTGGTTCACTGGTCGGTTTGAAAATTTGCCACGACCTGGCCTCCTTTTCGCGTTTCGTCAAGTTTGGTTTTCCCCAACGGAATATTAGCGCAAATGTAATTGGTATTACTCGAAGGAGTTCTAGCGCCAACTTTAGGCCCGTTTGCGTTATCAAATATATCATGAACGTTACTGACTGCGACGGTAGTGTTGTCGCAAGTACGGTAACAATTGACGAGGGTTCTTGAAATATCTTGAGAATTGTGGATATTGACTGAAAAAAGGTGCCAATTAGGACGGTAACAAAGAACATTTGAACCACTTGGAACAGCACTAGCTTTGCAAAATATGACGAGTTCACTTGATTCCGTGAAGAATGTCCCTCTTTTTTCGATAGTGCTTCAAAAATCAATGACGCAAGTATCGTCATCAGAATCAGTCCAAGCGGAGACAATTGCTTCACAAATTGCGCTAGCGCAGGATACTTGGCGAAAGCGGTAGCCATGCCTGGAACATATTGCGATATCTTCTCGACTGTTGCCAGGGAAACAACAAAAGCGGTTGGGAAGGTCCAGAACAGAATAATGGTAATGGATATTAGCCAGGATATGAATTGCCACAATGTTCGATCTCGCCATGATACGCCGATATTCTCCCAAATTATATCTCTTGCATGCGGTGCAGGCAATACTTGCATTGGTATTAAGTTCTGAGTCAGCAATACTTGTTGTATGGCTTGTACCGACTTGAGGCTTTGGAGATACACAAATGCAGATCCGTATGAACTTGTATTCTTGCCAAGCATTTTAGTATCGTACTCGATTGCCATCATTTGGTTATATGTGCTCAGTGCTTCGGCATTATTCCTACACAAAAGCAACTCATCTTTTATGCTGATGTTCAAATTCTCAAGTTGCTGTTTGTAGAATTTTATAGAGTCAACTGAGCTGCATGTACTGCACTTTTCAACTTGTCGATGTGTTGGTCGTTTGCCAGTTTTATTGTATCTAACGATTGCCCGTTCTAAAGAGTTCCGTGTTTTCAAAAATTCATGAACACACTTCTGAAGTTTAGTACAGTTTATAGTTAGATAAACACTTTGGACTTCCCCTGGAAACAGTGTGTTGATGTACGTTGTTAGCATTTCGTTACTGCGGAGTTTATTAGGAAGATCCTTAATGGCGATAGTGTACTGTTGGAGCATATCCAGACTCAGAAACTGATGGCGAAATTTTGTGTAAATCTGTAAAAAAAAATCGATATTAACATAAACTAAATAGCATAAACACTGTTAGGCGCAATGTCTAAATTTGTTACAATTCGCAATGAAATGAAAAAAAATGGTTTAAATCAGCAATTACCCTTGCTTCATCGAAACACTCTAACTTGAAAAACAGCAAAAGCTTTATAAGAATTATAATATTTATTGTATATTTAGAAGTTTAAAAAAAGTAAGGTACATATAGTGACATATATTATGCATCGAGTTAATGATGAAAAATTGGGTAAGTTGAATGCAGCCAAACGGGCGTATTTGGCTAATTGATGCATAAGTTTGAAGTTGGAAAAATACCTTGTATTCCTGCCACATGAGTAACATTGCACTAATGCTCATGATGTAGAGCGCAAGGACGGAGACCCAAACTCTGTTATTGTGTTGATCTAAATTAGACATTGTGATAGCTTCCAAAGGGTCAATGCTTCCGATGCTAGCACTAGTTGCGTGTGGACTCGTGGCATAGACTGGAATTAGTACAACACTCATTACGATGCCCAACGCTGCGAGCTTTTGGCCCAAACGAAGAAATCTCAAGAAGCACAGTGAGTCAAAGCCACATTGCTCCAGAATGTCTTGATCAGAGGTCCAGAATGAGGGGCAAACCCATGCAAGTGGACCAAATGACCTTTCGGAAATTGGTGATCTCACAAGGTCAAAGCGATTCCTGGGGACGTAAACATGTCTAAAGTGATTGCGAATGCATTCAAATATGATCAATGCTGCAAGTAGGATAACAACGTAGAGGATCAGCGAAGTTAGGAGCGTTGTGCTCTGAGAGGTGTCACTGCTCATTTTGCTTTTGTTTTGACAGGAATTTTGAGATCATGTGATCATGGCTACCTAATCTGAAAATTTCTTGTTGTGCAAACTAATATTATTAATTATCAAAACAGAATTAACCAATTCAATTTTCAGTATTATAACTTTTGATGAATTGGAACCATTTACAAGGCAAAAAAACGTGAGCGATAATGTGCTAGTGAAGTGTTAATCTGAACAAACGCAGTCACCACCAAAACGTGATTGGCGCAAAAAGAAAGTCAAAGATGGGATTTCCTTATACATGTGCTCCGTTTAACATAGCATTACTGATTCTTCTCTAACCGGTTTCTTGTAGAAAATTAAGTTTTGGGAGAAATTAGCATATGATGTAACACTAATTATGCATTTTTATGGTAGACAAGTGTTCTAAATCGATTGTTAACTGCCAACTCATGAGTTTTGTTATATTTAAGATATCCCAGCAAAATATTGAAAATCAAGATTAAAATAATGAACAATCGAATCATTCAATTTGTACATGAGGCATTTGAATGTGGGTAACGTTTCAAATTTACAAGATCATATGAATATAAAACATTTATGTAATTTTTACGTGCGGCTCTAAATATCTAGAAAAAGAAAACACTTTACGTATGAGTAAAATTAAAATATAGTACGGAAATTTACAATTTTTATAAACGTTGTATATTATATACGAGGATTGGTTCCTGTATATTGAAAAACAATTCTTGTAATTTGAGACATATGTGAGAATATATTTCTCAACGGCAGAATATTTTTGTGATATAGATATTTTTAAATCAACAAATTTTGATTTCATGATTTAATGTTATGAATAAGTTTATTTGTCCGAGATGTTCTAGTAGTTAAGAGCTTCTCTCTTTCTCCATTAGGCCCGCCTGAAAACGGGGGTTCAAATCCCTCAGCCACAAAAAAACTTCACTATTGGTTTTTCCGTAATTAATTACCTTGCCTCGGACGTTGTATATCTCCGTGCCGGAGGAGATGGAAATTAGAAGAATAATTTCCGCGATTGTCTCGAATTAACCCTGAAAACTACCCTCATTTGCAACACGTATGCTAAAGATTCCTTCCTAAAATTTTTTAATTAATGTTATTACCATATTGCGATATAAAACTATGGTGTCTTTAAAAAAACATGACATTTTAAATTTTTAAGTCGATCATGATTTTACTTTGTCATAAATACGGGAATTCAATGGGGCCTCAGTTGACTGTATTTCCATTCCATGACTTGGGGAAACTGGGATTCGCCTGCGACCTAGGTCAACTTTCGAGCATGCTGCTCTGGCTGTCGGCAAAATGTGTTACATTTAGTTGTCACAGCAGAATAGCAGTAGCATGCTATTACTTTGTGAAGTAATTAAGCATGCACATTTAACTCAAGTGTTGTGAGTGTGGGT
>VYYI01002428.1:0-14946 GCA_021029175.1 Bilobella aurantiaca | reverse complement strand
CGATAACTTTGGCAAGCCGTAACAATAAGTACAACAGTAATATTGAGATATTAACTCACGCAGTGCAGCTAATCATTCATTATCATTTTAGTCCTAAAATTATTGTCACAGTTCAGGTACTTCGTGGACCTGAAAGGCTTCCGATGCTCAGCCAGCACAGCGGCAGCAATAGACACCAGTGTTACAGGCACCTGACATAATTACAATGCTGCTAACACATGTAACAGGAAGTGAGGAGGCCGCTTGAATTTCCTACGACAGAGCATCTCTGTTTAACGCGTTTCGTGTTTTTAAATTGTGCCTAGTTGGTCATAGTCATATAATAGTCATATATGAGTTAAATGGCCTAACTAACATAGATCGTAAAATTGCCGGGAGGATTCCCATTCATATAATATGTCTTCAGTGCTTTACGAATGGGCGGAAAGTCGGTACATTTTTAAATATGTGACATCCACGAAAATGCAAATAAATATTGCATGTTTTTACTGGTGCAGCACAGAGGTAAGTTTTTTCGAAGGAAAATAAAATCATATAATTGGCATTATAGTATGTAATATGACTACAAACACCACAGAAACCACCCATAAATCCAATCCAATAGGGAACTATGTAGAGGTCTTACGCAGTCATATACTCTTTAATATTGCATCGCACAGCTGGACTCTCAGGAAAAAAAACTGATACATCAGCAATCAGCATAAGGTTTTTCGTAAAATGTGAGAGTCCTCACGGGTAAAAGAACTTTGGGATCACTTTATCTTTGACTTCTGACTAGTAATCATACGGCAAATTGCGTGACACACAACTGTGAGTCCTCGACCAGAAAAGCGCAGAGGATTTTTTTCACACAGACGAACACAACATAATTCAGTAAGTGATCCTGTATACCAGATGTAATTACATACGAGAAGGCAATTTCCGACGCAACGACATGAGTTTACCTAGTAGAATAACTTTCATTTACGCTTACATTTTCTGTCTACCTCAAAACTGAGGAGGAGGTGACAGCAGGTCGGAGAAACGCGGTAACGTCAGGCAAGCTCAAAAAACCTAACCACATCTCCTCATGCCGAGGTAAACATAACAAAACGAATTTGCAAATCATTCTTAAATCCTCTTCACGCTACACACATAATCCAGCAATACCATAGTGTGTATGTGCTAGGCTAATTTTTATGTTCTTGTTGGTATGTCTAGTTGCTACAATACAAGAGAACGCACCCTTAACCTCTCCATTTAGGTAAAGCTGCAAAGTAAATTACTTTTCCTTACTGATGTGGCTATTCCAACTGCCCCGTATCCAATGACACCCACGTTTTCATCCCCCCACACCTGGCGGAGCGTACCACTGTAATATCTTGACGCATGAAACTGAATGTAATTTAGCACTGCCGCAGAGCGTGTGGACAGCATGATTATTGCCAGTCTTGTATCACTTATATTATTGCTGTATTTACTTTAGGTATCTCTTATTTGTGAATTATATGACCAGCAGAACCGTTTTTGGACTGACCTCAAGTAATTGCACATGTGTTTACTTTACTTACCACAACGTGCCAAACAGTGGCAAGGCCGGCAATGGCAAGCACAATTCTGATCGAAGTTATGTACGACTGTATGAGGGTGCTGATTCACCTCTCAACGCTCGATTCCATTGAGAATAATTATAGTTTGTATTCAGATTCACTGTTTAGTTCTAGCAAACGCAATTTTTTAATGCGAGTACTGAAAATGACTTCAGAGGAGCTTAGCTATTATGTGCGGGAAATAATTTTATGAAAGATTCTTAAAAGCACTACTGAGTTAGATTGGCCGTTCATTGGAAAGATGCGACTTTTACTGATCTTGCGGGTGAGCGAGATACACGGGGGCTCGTCATCAAATTTATTTTCTTTATCAGGCAAGGTGGTAAGCTAGCTCAGTGCATTACCCATTGAGGCGTGCAATACGGCGTTCAAAAATTCCACTTAATGATAATGGAAGCTATTAGCACATGAGGGGGAATATTTGTTAAGATGGGTAATTAGAGGCAGGCAGGAGGAGAGGCGCAACTGTAATGATTAGTGTAGGGAGTGAATATGTGATACGAGTTTTTCTCAGCGTGCATAATTCGAACGGCCCATGAGCTCGTCTCACCTCTTTTCTATCAGTTCCCGTGTGCTGCTGATGGTGGCCCAGATTCTGCGAATAAATAATCATAGAAAAGATATACTCGACGGGAAAAAGACAGTTTAATCGATTCCATGGCAAGTTGTTTAAACAAACTGAATTAGGGAGGTGTGCCCAAGTAGTCAGCAAAGATGATCGTTTGAGATACGAAGAGCTGGGGGATCTGTGGTGGTCTTGTTATTTTGCCTTTATTATGCCTGTATGATAGAATAAAATAAGATTCCCTGGGCATCTGCCTCCATTCTAACAACTCCTTTCACTTTATGCAGGCTGAGGGAGCAAATGTAGACAAGTGAAGAAGTGAGGAGCAGACGATG
Source organism: Bilobella aurantiaca (assembly GCA_021029175.1). Taxonomy (NCBI): domain Eukaryota; kingdom Metazoa; phylum Arthropoda; class Collembola; order Poduromorpha; family Neanuridae; genus Bilobella; species Bilobella aurantiaca. The sequence goes on along the minus strand of VYYI01002428.1, from coordinate 12,457 downwards.
AGAAAAAATGAGAAGAGAAGCATTCAAAAGTCAAGTTTAGAATGGAGGACCTCAATCTTTATGTGTAACATGCGAACGTCAAAATTGATGATTTTCTGTCAAAGGAGATTTTCTGATTTTGCAATGTAATAATAATTCGGTCTTCGCTATTTACGTCACACTGTAACTTTTTTGCAACTATATTGTTGAAGCCTGTGCTGAATTTATCTCTAAAAGTTGGGTTGTTAGTAAAGATAAATTTCTCAACATCTTACATACGTAGCGCAAAGGACATAGCTCCGATTTAATCGTGTCTGAATCTTGTGAAGTTCAGTAAGAATAAATTGTCTCTTGGTCCCTCGTACACGAGAAAACGTTCTACGTGGAAGATACAATCATGCTGATTGGCAGTCTACGTTTGGGACTTCGAAACTCGTTATGACAACGTAACCCAAAAATTAGAAGTGAATCCTTCCTCGTCTTCTGCTGCTGCCCGCCTCCCGGTCTCAAAACTGGGCACGTCATTCCCATGCTTATTTTTCCTCCTTGGGATTGAGTCTTGCTTAATGATTGTAAAAATGACTCAACATTTATTTCTGCTGTAGTGTATCACTGAAGCTTTTAACCACAACTGCTTCTTTACATTCCATCGTCCATCTGACTCCCCTATGACGACCTCATTAGCTTGAGAACCATCCCATGATTTCTCGAATGAAAAAATCACCAGTAGGTCAACTCACGTCTTCAGTCTCTGTTGCAGCTGTTCGTGCAATTCACCGCAATATTTTGTGTACATGAATAGCAACGAAACAAAATGAGTAATGTCCCACGATAACTCAGCTTGTGCTAAGGCAATAAAGTCTTCCTAACGAACTGACTGAGAGTAATTTTTTGTATGATGTCTTCTCTTGAGATTTACTTCGGCATGCCATTTTCGGATGTTTCAAAAGATTTCCTTCCTGGAATTTGCTGTCATTGTCAGCCTAAAGTTGATCGCTGAAGGGCTGAACTGAACCGAGTTAGCCGGAAGGGATTGAAAAACTACGTATAATTAATTACTAATTATTAAACAGAACATCCAGTTGAATTTTTATTGCTTGAATTTACTATAATTGGAATGGCTGATCCTGCAATATGATGATGAACCATATCCGTGGCGATTTCTGGTGCCACTTTCACACGTTTAGTTCCTCAAAAAGTCGTTACTCCATTCCTCTGAACACCCTAAAATTTAATTTTGCAGATCTACGGCGGGCTGACAATCTATCTCGCATTCTCACCAATAGGCGTTAAGAAAGCTACGTGAAATATAATTCATAAGCTAGCACTTTAATGTGGCACTAAAATAAATTAGGGAGCTTGAATGGGATTCTTGCTGAAATCTATGTAGAATTTGTGGTTTGCACAAAAATTAAGGACTTCGTCCGTCGGGTGAGTTCATGATTACAAAGTAAATTCTAACCCCTTTTAAACTTAACTGAAATCTGCCATTTGACTCGCCTACCGCACCTCAGGGCACGGTGTCATAATTAACGTCCGCGGGTTAGAATTGATGCTGCACACATCTCTTGTCTTCAGAAAATCATTTGCTGAATTCACTGTGGCTCGTGTTATTGCAACTCATCACATCGGGAGAAGGGAAGTGGTAAGAAGAAGCACTTAACAGAGTAACAGTAACTTGCAGGACTTTCGTGTCCCCAATAATAATACAATAATATCCCTTCTGAACATATAATTTTCGCCGATGCGTGGAAGAACTTGGTCAAGACGCCGGTTGGGTCAAACACAAGTTGCCCGCTCAAGTGATTACAAACTCAAAGAACACGGAATCTGAGAAGCACCTCTCGACTCAAACCTTTCGGATGCCCCACCCCCGACATCCTCGTCCGTCACGACCAAATTCTTATTAACGGACGGGAAATTAAATTCAGCAGTGAAAATTACGCAGATCCCAACTTTGCAGCATGAGCCTCTAATTAGAGCTGTGTTCAGTTATGCCTACTATGTGCTGTTTCATTCAGATGTTGTAGTTGCACATCTACGGCGTCAAGTTCAAGTCGTGCCCCAATTGACCGGAGGTAGTGCCTTTGTGTACTCACCATCAGTTGTCATTAGCCTTCGTCACGACTAAAAAGAGTTATGATCCATTGAATTGTATCAGTTCAGAAGAGTGGAAAACCTCAAATGCATTACTACGATGCCAGTTCTCCTTTTCAGCATGCGGCTCGCCACTGCATTATGAAGTTGTCTTACCAAAGCAAGAGCGGTTTGCAGTGAACTTTATTAAAATGTCAAAAGATTAGTGACCATATGAATGGCATACAGTTCAGACGCTTTTTCCACGCCACTTACTTACTGGGAGGAGTCAGAAGAATTGAGGTTATTTTTTTTAAGAAAGTAAGGTTGATTCCTGTATAAAAAGATCTCAGTACTGTTTGATGAAGCTCTTAGGTTATTCTCCTCCACCCTTCACTCGCTGCTATGGCGTTAGTCGGTCGGTATGGACAGGAGAGTGTCCACAGTTTGTAATAATACCACGCTGACTCCATGCGCTCCAAATTGACCAATAATAATAATAGATCACAAGTCCACCGCGATATTTTACTTGGTCAGTGGACGACCGTTAATCAATTGTATATAGTAGTGTTCATATGAAGTGTTTGTGTGGACTGTGCAACATCATGGCTTTTTTCCTGTCATGTCACTGTCATGAACCCGCGCACTATACTACAGGGTGTCCCATAGTGATAGGTCACATTTCATTTCGTCATAAAACCTGAACGCCTCAACTTACATCCATAATTCCGGTACCATTCGAAAGCTGAGGCTTTAAGATTTTGTTTGGTACCACCCTCAACCACATCCATTCGCTGGTTCTCGAGATATGGTACACGGTAAAAACCACGTAGGATTTTAACATTGTCGTAAATGGAAGACGTTCATGCCCGTTACTCCCAAACCAGAGCACGCATGCGCATGACCAATAGCACGTTCGAAAGCTCTTTTACCAGCGCTTCATACCATATGCATTGATTTACGCGGTTCCTGAATGCCCAAATCATCATTTCATAGGGTAAATTTGAGAAAGAACGTAACTAAGTCTGAACTGTAGGATTTTTTATTTGAACCAATAATAAAGTTAAGACTAAGTTAGAACCAATAAAAATAAATTTGATCACTTTTTACCCGTATACTACACAAAGTATCAGCTCCTTGCTACTACCATTTAACGATGTGTTCGCCATTGAGCTCAATGCACATTTGGAAAGGATTTGCAACTGAGCGGCAGACATTTTGAATCTCCTCGGGTCCGATTTCCTCGATGTGGTTTTTAATAGCCTCCTTCAATTCTTCAGTGGTGCTAGGGTGGTTCTTATAAGCCAGGTGCTTTAGACGGCCCCACAGGTAAAAGTCTGGGGGAGTCAAGTCAGGGGACCTGGGTGGCCATGGCACCGGTTTATCCCTATCAATCCACTCTCCAAAATGATCCGACAGCCAGAAACGAACAATACGACTCCAATGCGCTGGCGCATCATCTTGCTGAAAGATGACGCGATCTCCGACCCCGCGCGCTTCAAGCTCCGGCACAAGAAAGCTTTTAAGCATCTCAAGATAGCTAGACTGATTCACTGTGCCTTTAACAAAATACGGTCCAATTATCCCCGCCGAATAAATCCCAGCCCAAACACAAAGTGACTTTGCTTTCATTTGCTTTTCAAAAATTATGCGGGGATTTTTGACTCCATAGTTAATCGTATTTCTTTTACAAACAGTGCCTTCCAGCTTAAAAATTGCCTCGTGTGTCCATGAAATTCTGTCAATCAGTTGTGGATAGAATAAATAAAATTTAAAAATACCGTTGAAAGCTAAAACCATGAAAAGTTTATCTTAAATTGGAAATTAAATAGGGTATCCCCGATTACCTCAAGTGAGAATTTTTCCAACATTAATTTGCTAAACGATACTCGTTTGGGCTTATCCTCTGGTTCGAGATGCTGCACGGTGATTGGGCGGTAGGGCTTAAATCCGATTATTTTGATGATACGGTTAACAGAGGTACGGCTAAGGCACAGCTTTGCTGAGAGGGATCGGACAGAGGCATTGGCGTTTCTGATGAGCTCGCATTTCACCCTTTCCCAGTTGGTTTTCGCAGACTTATGGCAGCCCTGGCTTTTGACGTTTTCCACACTGCCCGTTGTCTCGAATTTTCTCACCACATTAACCACAGCACGATGACCCGGGCAGTAGTTAATAAATTCGGATCGCCACGACCTTCTAACCCTAGCAACACTACCCCCCCTTTTGCGCAAATTTTATTACCAAAAAAACTTTTTCGTGGGTTTTCAGTCTAGGAGACATGGTAAAATGGAGTCAATCGCCATTGGTATGACCAGAGGTACTGGGTGCGAGCCAGTGACCATGATAAACAATTATTAACTGTCCTTAACATGACTTTCACGGGGAACTCAGCGTTACCCTTCATGTGACCTCTACCATGATGTAGTGATTGAATGAAAATTCCATACTTGTGTTTAGGCGGGCGAAAGCTATTACAGAGCAGATTGTTAATGCAGTCAAGAGGTGGACATAATGATTCCTCCATACTCCGGAGCGCGATTTGGACATTCAGGTACCGCGAATCAATGCATATGGTATGAAGCGCTGGTAAAAGAGCTTTCGAACGCGCTATTGGTCATACGCATGTGTGCTCTGGTTTGGGAGTAACGAGCATGAACGTCTTCCATTTACGACAATGTTAAAATCCTGTGGTTTTTACCGTGTACCATATCTCGAGAACTAGCGAATGGATGTGGTCGAGGGTGGTACCAAACAAAATCTTAAAGCCTCAGCTTTCGATTGGTACCGGAAATATGGATGTAGGTTGAGGGGTTCAGGTTTTATTACGAAAAGAAATGTGACCTATCATTATGGGACACCCTGTATTATTGCATCTTTGCATGTTGCCACTGCGAAGAACGTGACAAATAAGTAGGCTATTTACCCAGATGGACGGACATTGCAAATAAAGGAGGATTTCATCAAATTTTCATCTTTCGTGTATAGAAGATCCATAATCAAATTTTCTAGAGCTCCGGCCCGCTCTGCATGAGTGCCTTTGAATGGGAAAAAGTATGTACACAGGCGGCTGCTTTCTGTTTGGCACGTATAATTGTACACAAGGAACAACCCTGTCCGTCCCGTACTCCCGCGCATTCAAGTAAGCTGTTATCACGAGAAATGCTCGTCTAACTCCGCACCAGCATGCACCTTGTACGACGATAAACTTTTAGAGTCAATATTCTACATACTATTCGCTAGAGTCTCAACATTTATCCTTCCGTTGTGGGCTTTCATTTCTCTTTTCCTTTGTCGACATCTTTTTCGTCCTTTTGTGTACAACTGTACCTGCATTTATTCATAGTAATCTCGGAGCTCGTGTAATTAATCAAACTGCAAACTTCCCCTTGCATTTCTCTTCTTCTCCTTCTTCGACGTCATCGCCATCTTCACCTGAGTCGTCTACTTAGTTTATCTCTATCAAAACCTCCTGTCCAAAGCAAACATAATGTGGCCAAGAATTTGAAACCATTAGCACAAAGGAAGAAGCGGACGACAATGTCCTGCACATTCTGTGAATACGTTGGCGAGTCCAAATGACAGTGAAATACTACCGTCAATCAAAAACTTGTTTTCCCTCCACATCTCTCTCCAAGAGTGGTTGATGGCTAAATGGAAAAATATAGTGTCGAAGTACAAACAATAGGTCGGTTTCGCACTGTTGTAAAGACTCATCTGGGGAAGTTCGAATTCATCCTACCTGAAATTTCATCAACACAAATGTCTCACTTGCTTCGGAATATTCCAACAGAGCTCGCCTGGCATGTAGAGGCTGAAAACATATATGATTTTACATGTTTTCCTCGAAAATTGTCATTTTAAAGTTTCAACACATTCGTAAAATAGTGTTTTGATCTGTCGGTCTCTGAATCAGAACAACAGCGATTCTCAACCGTACAGCATCTGCTGCGGACCATCACCACACGTCAGACTTTGAGGCATGTCAATGACCCAGCTGATTCGAAACAGTTTATTTGTGTAGCCCCAAAAGGATCAACGATGCAAAACATTGTGTCCACACGGCTCTTCACATGCGAGTTTTGTGGCGGTAGGACTGTTAGTATGTAAAGAAAAAACTCTATCAAAGTAATATTGAGCGGAAGCTGAAGCTTAGTGATATGATGTGGGTAATTTGAGCTGGTTGTACATGATGTGATAACCTGGAGGTCGCGAGTGATGGTAATTAAGACGAAGCTCCATCTGCGTTTCAAAGTAATCTGTATTTTAATGTGCGTGAATTTCATAGCGTACAAATTTTCTCCAAATTCTTCCACCATTTCATGTATCAGTTTGATGATGATGATAAGGCAGACAGCAGGGATAGGAGAAGGTAAGTTTTGTTGTGAACACCTCAGAATCTCACGACAGTACATATCAAATGACGTTTTTATGCGTTGTTGTGGTTACGTCGTCGCTCATCAGTTTTCCGCTTGTTTTGTCACATCAGTAAAGCAGTAATAACAACAACAACGACGCCAATAATAACAATAATAGTGTAGCACGTAGCCCTACAGTGGTTGGATGAGACTTGTTTGTTGTATGCTCGCGCTATGTGGCTTTGGAGTAATACGGGGAATGGTGTTAGCAAGCTCAAAGGAGTTGTGTTGGGTGCAGTGACCACGAAGATTTTTTCGCACTTTTAATAGAATGGTTTGGGCCGTGCCTGCGTCTACGTATCTGTATGTGAGCATCTGACTGTGTATAGTCATTGACCACTCAAGATTAATGCCTTAATTGTCAGCTGAAGAGTAGCTTAGAGCGTAATGACATGAGGGATATTTACGACGAGCTAAACGTCCCTTCTTGTCCTCTCCGTTTTGCTGCAATAAAAAGAAAGAGATTGAAGCCCACTTGGGGTCTCTCCCCTCTGAGTGATGATGAAGACATAAGCATGTATGTACTACAGATTGACGGTGATGATGCGTGGCTCTGGGAAGATCTGTGAAGTGTGTATTGAGTCTTTTACGAAGACTTTCCTTCATTGATTGAGGGATTCGAGAGAACTGACTAACACAGTGCATAAGTCAGCACTTTATTATTAAATGTACTCATCTCCTACTTCCCATATACTTGCTCTTGTCTACACTTTTGGAGTGGTCCATTTGGAAGGAATATAATAAAATCTGTATCTTTTTCACACACTTCAACTCATCCGTTAGAATCAAAACCCTCAACAGTACTTGAAAATCTAGCGTAGAAAAACAGGTGAAGATTCGCCGTTTCGAACTTTCCTCATCTGAAGTTCTGGTCACATGTCACATTCCACTCAAAAACAAGTATGCACACAAGTCCGATTCAGTAACAATAGGAAGTCACATACTAGTGTTGTCCGACAATGAGGGACTTTACATCGTCGTCGTAGATTCCCGTTTACTAACGACAATGTAATGCCCTGAACAAAATAGTGTAAGAACAGGCTGTGTACGCTTGAAGCTCTTGAACGAGCCTGTGTCAAGAGGAAGTATGAATTAGACACGACGACAGCTCAGGATGTCATCACCTACAGCTCACGTACAACTACAGTCAGAATGCGACCAAACCGGACAAGAACGCAGTTACGGGCAGAGCTGCGGTCGAGACAGATGGAAAAACATGCCGTTGTACTGATCGAAACTTTAACCATAGAGTTCACCATCCAAAGAGTTTTCCCTCTAATGAACTGGTGTATTCAAACGCTCTTCAAGCATCACCTATGCTTGCTAATTACAGGGAAGACAGGAGAAAAAACCATCCACCTTACTCTTTTTCTATGAGGAGCAAAAAGAAGAAGAAGAAGAAATGCAGGTGTAATTGAGAGCATCCGTTTATGATTTAAATATTTGAAATGAGTAAATGCCGGGAAGAGTGGAGAATCTGGCCAACGAAGTGATTATCGTGTACATATTGATAATGACTGTAATAAACTTTTATAGAGAACCTTTCCATTGGGGAACTCGGGCTTTGTGACTTGTGGGAGCGAAACTTTTATAATTTCTCCTCGGATACAGTTCCTCCGAGCAATTTGAAATTTTTCCTTCTTTTCAGACTCGCTCTTTTTAAATGTTAGTGTCTACTGGGCTTTGAAATTGCTGAGTTGGGCTTATGAGTGTGTGCTTGTGTGAAAATGAAAACTGAACTTTTCGCTTTAATACACACTATGTGTAGGTACACTACATATGAAGTCTCCCTCTATCTGGTCCAAGCCGACTTAACTGATAACATGAATGAAGAGCCGATGGGTGGGAAATTAATGAAAGGATGAATGCATTGGGCGAGTGAGAATTAGTAAAAGAAATCGGGTGATGTGGGGGAGTTTAAATGGCCTGTCTGTATAATAGCGTGGATGTGTAATACGGCCCAGGCTCGACCACTGTAGGTGAGACGAAAATTAGAAAGGCTGCCCGGAGTGAATTATTTGAAAAAGTGGAGTTTTATGAAGTCAATTTAGAATCCCCTCTTTGCAGTTGTTTTGGGGCTTTTGACAACCAAAATTGCAGATGCCTTGTGTCTTGTGCCTTACTTTAACATCTCTTAGCTGCCCATATGACTGTGGGCACATGCGTTTGCGTGTCTTTGTATAAGGGTATCTCTGTGAACCCGTAATTGTGTGTGTGTGTGTACGAGCACGCCATAAGTGAAAAGCTTTCTAATGTTTGCGGAACGGTGGGAACCCTCAGACGAAACAGCACTAAGAACGTTCTTGCGGGTGCACAATAGTTAGCAAGTAGGGCTGCATCGTCACATTACTATACACCAGCCCAGAGAGTAGGGAGAGAGTGAAACGAGTTGTCTTCTGCGTTGCCTCTTGCAGTCTCATTATATCATCACATGATTGCATTAAAAAAAGATAGGACGGGACTGGCTGGACTAGTATTACTGTCAGAATGTATACACAACCATGTCTGCAGCACGAGAGCACATGAGATTTCCACCGTAGCATAACACCTGAAGTGTACGCACCGGCGAAGATGAGAAGAAAAGACTAGGTTAGAAAGGAACCATCTGCTAAAACATTTCAGTCTGGCTCTGGGGTGCGTGTTATGCTCACCTTGCTCCTACCACAACAGACAAAGATCTTAATGGATATAATTAGCCAATAGTTAATATTAGCTAGAACTGTAATTATTTAATGATTCCTCATGATTTGATTCAATAGCTATATTAAGGTAATGAGTTGACCCTCTGGATGGAATTGCAACTTATCTCTACCCTATCTCCACCGGCTCCGCAGACAATCCAATTACATTGGGACACATTAGCGCACATCCCTCTCAGTTAGGCCTGGATGTTCAATCTTTTTAATGTGGCAACGGCCATCTTCATCACATTTGCAATAAACGCTTTGATTCTAAGGCGTGCTCCGGTCATCAACTGTTACGTAGACGGTCGCTTTCAGAGAGACTGATGGAGCAGGTTTCTACATGTATCAGGAGTTTGCACATGTTTCTCCCGCTTAGCTCGCATGTACCGACGGAAACGGAGTGCGTGTGGAGTGACTGGGAGTTGGAGAAGTAAATGGAATAAAATGATAACAATGATGAAAATAACAAAGGAAAGGGCAAAACCGTCGACTTTATGTCTTTATAGACGATGTCTGTAGCAATACGAGTTCGTAGTCGTGGGCTTTGACCCGAGGGCTCAAGAGTGTAAGGGGCTTTTCACATATTATCGATATCAAAGAGGGGGTAGGGGGGATCTCCGTCTGATCACGCTCCATTATAACGACGTATGTACGATAATGATGATCATGATAAAAATGATCACAAGGGGGGGGCAGGGGTTGTATTTATTCTTTCTCAATTTGTTGTCGACATATGTGAACAGTCCCTAAGAATAGGGTACTTTGTCACGTTTACACAAGGGCAGAGAATTCTCCCCAAATGAGGAACGTACAGTTGAACTCACGCACAGCGGCTCACACACACATATACACCATCGTACACACGAGCCCTCACTTCATAGGTTACCGTCCTCTAGTGTTTTGGATTGGGTTTGATGACGTGAAAAAAGGATTTTGCTGCCGAAAATAACATGACTTTATGGCAAAGGTGGTGGTGTGGCGATGCAGTAGTGAAAACTGCAGCTGTTCTTTGCTTACTTGCTGTTACTTGGCGACGTCTTCAATATTTGATGCTCTCAAGCAGAGTTTGAGTCAAGTAGACAGGAGGCCAAGAGAAGTCCTCCCCCTCGCTACTACCTCCAACATCACCACCAGCATACTGGTAATGCTGTGGCTACAGTTGTATATGGTAAGATGTTGGTGGTACTGGTAGCGTGTAGCGTATACGGTGGTGTATCACACAAGATGTGTGGTGAAGGCACATAGGAGCCTCTGTCTATCTTCAGTGATGATGACGAGGGGTCTTCCTATTTCCTAAAGAAGATTTCTTGGCACATTTGACCACTTTGGAGCGAGTTTATAAGCCGACTCGCACTTATGCAACCAGAGTAGTAGTCCAACGGCTCTAGTTCTTGGCTGTGGTAATTTTCTGCTCCCTTATGCATTGAACATTCTGCCGTGTTTCCCTTGGCTTTAAAAAGTGGCGTTTCCAACTGGTGAAGCGAACAGATTTGTGCAGAACCTCTGACCAGAAAGTGTGTGTGCGCGCGCGTCAACAACGCCAGAGCATATCAAATAATCAACCACATAAGGGGAAGACAGGAGAGAGGACATCTCGACTTTGTCTTCTTCGTCTTCGTCATCATCATCACTACAACCACCACCACCACCAAGTGTTGTCATATACCAAAGTGCGGATAATGTATTCTACAAGGAATCAGTTCTAGTGTGCCTTTCTTCCACATCTGTCATTCCATTTCTGTTCTCCGTGTCCACCTCCAAGATACTCCAATATGAAGATTTTCCTGGTGACCACAACATCCTAATCCATTGAGTTCATAGTACAGAGAACACACTTTAACGTGTGGGCGGGAATCTTAAGCATAGATTCTGAGTTTTCTTCGGTGTAAAATCCAATAAGTTTTCTTAAAATCATCTTTAAATTCAAAGCCTCGTCATTTTTTCAGATTTTATATTTTTCAATTATTGTGTTGAGCACTCGAAAGCATCAGTTTTTGTAGAAATTTAACGTCAATGAAGACGAAATTACACTCTTTTCACCTCCTTTTATGGCAAACTTTGTTTGATTCTTCTCGATAATTTTTCTGCTTTCCACCATATGTCGTAAACTGTCAAGTCACCACCGCTTTCTCCTCTGTATGAGAAGTGCAAGTGGTTTGACGGGAATGTCTTTTCCTTGAGGCTTCTTTACGAATCATTCTTGCCTATCAATTTGACCTCCGGGTTTCACAAAATAAAGCTGCACCCTTTCCAGACTGTGCTAACTTACCGACTTTGTTCTTATCCTTACCATTAGATTTTCGTGAGTGTTGTCCTGGCCGCTAGCGGTGCTCCTCAAAGCTCAGCACCACATGGGTCCTCGCCATACTCCAGTGTGCAAGCAGTAACAACACAACTGGCCAGTTCCACACCACCCTCGCAGCAATTGCGAGCATCAGCCTCAGTTCAACAGCCAATTTACTCCGTTCCCGCATCCCTACTGCAACAGCAGAATAACAATGGGCCCCAGCAGGATTATAATTCTGTAGTGGGAGACAACTCCTACAGTCAGAGTAACCCAGTTCTCCAATCTTACGGAGCACCATTGCCACAACAACAACCACAGCAGCAATACGGTCAGCCACTAGGTGGGAATACAGGCCAACAATCGCAGCAAATAAACAACCAGCAGTCTCTGTCTTACAATCAGTACTCGACCCTGCTGGAGAATGGGAATCCGCCCTTGCACTCGACCCCATTCCACGTGTCCAACGATTTCTCCCAAACAACTGTCCCTGAGGGCAGTCACAACAACAATAACGGCGAGAAACAAACTGTGGTAATTCATAAACACATACATATGCATTACTTCGTGCGCGGGGCGGAGCTTCCGGACTTACCACCAGTACCGGAGGAGAAGACCTTCGTTTATGTACTGTTGAAGAAACCAGATGGGCCTCCCTCCATTGTTTTTCCCACGCAAGTGCCGACGAAGCCGACGAAACCTGAAGTGTATTTCATCCAGTACAAAGATCCAAAGAACAAGCAACAGCAGCATCAGCAACAACAACAAAGTGAAAACATCGGAGTGTCCCCCACCGGACCGGACAACTCCAGCACTCCGAATAACGCAATCGATAGTAGCAGCGCGAATCCTCCAGTTCCATCTAGTCAGTATGGTGCTCGTATCGCCAAGTCAGCCCCATCGTCTTAAGAACTCCACGTACGGCTCGTACATACACAAAAATATCTGTTGTACATGTTGCTACTTTAATATAATTACTTTATACATATGTATTTAGGAATATGCCTATGCAATAA
>VYYI01002427.1:0-14948 GCA_021029175.1 Bilobella aurantiaca | reverse complement strand
GGGGGGGGGGGGACGAGTACTGTGGGTGCGTGTGCTAATGTATAAGCTGGTGGTATGTACTATGTAGAATATAGGGACAAAGCTACCCCGACATGCTGTCAGCATTCTTTTAGAGGCCATTGAGAAAAGAAATGACAGGTTATTAAGAATTCAGTGGGTATGCAAATGTTAGATGTTCTCCTATGATTATGCATGAGAACAATAATTATGTAGAAAAATGTGCAAAGCTGGGATCAAGAGTGTATAATATATGATTGATAATGTACCGTTTTATACATTCTAAACATGGATCTAGGCATACAAAACCTTAAAATACTTCATACGAGAGCGCATGTCTTATCTCTCCGCCGTTGGTGGTGGCAAACATCATGGTTTATATGGATTTACAAGGAACATAGCTATATAGCAGGGAGAGAGAGAGAGAGAAACGGTGCATACCAAGAACGTACACACACACACACACACACACACACACGAAGTGTAATTATACTAAGCTTTATAAGCAGCAGCGTACTCGCTGGACTCCACATCACAGCACTGCGGCGACCACGTCGTGCATAAGGACTTGAAAATTATTCTTAAGAATGAGAAAGTTTTTTGTCCCTCTTTTTCGCTCACTCCCTCTCCCTCACACTCCTCAGCTCTCATCTCATCCGTTCCGATGCGTTTTAAAATCATCTGCTCAAACCTCGCAACAATAAATAATAATAACGGATTCTCGAAAAAAGTTGGAGGAGACGCGGGATTAGATTAGAGCATTATCCCAAAACCACCTGAACCAACGCCTATACAAGCTCCTCCACTGACTCTTCAATCATTTGTAAGCCCACGAGGATGCATATCACCCACTTTAATCCATACATCATCATTATCCTCATCATTCTCATCTGAGTCATCTTGGTCTTCTCTCTTGGTAACCCTGTAGCGCCAGACCTGACTGAGCCAGACGGATCAATTGTAAAGTTGTAGGGTGGGGTATATGCCGTCGTAGACCGATTGGCCATAATGGACGATGGACAAACCTATGGGATAGCTATAAGTTGATGGCGCGAGCTGGGTCGGTGCTAGACAGACGTGTCAATGACCTGATATTGCTAAAAATAGCAAAGAAACTTCGCATGCGTCTTCTCACTCCCTGCGTAAGTGCATTCACCGTGGATCACCTTTTTAAAATACGCAGCCATTTCGAACTTATACTCACACATTCTGCTACGAATGGTGAAACTTTTGAGTTGACAGGAAACTTATGATCATTATTAACTACCTTATTTTATGATGGCTTCAAAACATAACGTAATATCGTTATACAAATACAAAGTTCCACCTATTCCCGGAGATTTTCGCCTCCTCCAAAGTAATTTCCCCCTTATGATTCCGTCTTTCAGTAGTTTCCCCCCCACACATACTTCCCATGTACAGTCAGCGGAGACAACATAAAATGCCGCCTTTTCCCCTTCACATACAAGCACCTGTTTTAACGCATGCATCCGACGGCCCAGTAAAAGAATAATGACACGGGTAGTAATTAGTATTGTTCTACATATTTCTTCCCACATCACCAAATTTGGTTCCATTTGTCTTTTTTTTTTATTTAGCAGGAGGGGTTTCCATGTAAGTTCCCCTCCTACCACGAGGGAGAGTTCTGGCCTGTTCATCATCTAACATCAGACCGACAGCTGCGGAACGTTAGCACGGCACAAACACACCAGCCTGTTGACAAAGGAGATGGGGTTTGTAAATGACTCCCATTTTTGTCGTCAAGGTGTAACAACGGTTTAGACTCCACTCAGTCAGGGATTTCTCACAACAAGAGCACATAACAATCACCCCGCCCGGAGGATTTTATAATTGGAAAGAGGATGAATTAGCTCATGCCCAGAGAAAGACCGTATAAAATCATAATTGTATCTTGTAGTGAGTCTCATATCCCTACGGTATTATCCCGCTGCTGGTTGGGGTGGTTAACCATGGCTAGACAGTTGTTCCTCCTATTTCTTCCCTTCTGTCTCTGGTGAATTCATATGGATACCCACAGCGAAACTTAAATGGTGGGGCAACAATGAAAGAAAAATGGATACAGCAGAGTGAGAGAGAGAGAGAGAGAGAGAGAAAAAGACTTTTCGAGTGGAATGGGAGAGTAGTATGGATGAAAGGGAGTTTGCCATCTGATAGAATAAAGACTGCGGTGATGTTGATGATGGCGGCGGCAGGCTGATGCAGTAAGAGATTGGAAAGAGAGAAAGAGAGGATGCAGTGAATCATGATTTCCATTTCTAAACTCCCTCTAAATGTCTTCTCAACTGATGCGCTCACTATATACAAGAGCGGACCTGATGACTATTCATCCCAGCGAGTATCGCGATAACCTGAGTACAATTGTATATGTACAACCTGCATGCATGACATTTGGAAGTGACCCAGTCGAAAATTCGCCGCCCAATCTGTCATGCAATTTTCTACCGTCACTTCGGCCCTTACATCTGCCTTGATTCTCGACCATCATAACAATAATAGATATATTAGAACCCACATTGGTCACCTGCCTCGCGAACTATGGGTATAGTCGCTCAGAGCCTCTGCGTATGTATGCATGAGTACGAGTGAGAGTTGGAAACAATTGCTTCCAGCGGGCGGAGGTGCATCTGCAATCACAATGAGTATTCATACTCCATCTTGGATAATGATGTGTGAGCTCGGCTTGGACTTACGCTCCTGACTACTGCCTGAGACCCTTGAGAAACTTAGCACATAAAGTTCTCTTGCCGACGGCAGAGAAAACAAGACCCTAAGTGACAATTTCCGATAGGATTCTTCTCTGCACACTTCATTTCTCATTCAACAATGTCTCCTCATGTGTGTAAGCTTTCCCTTCCAATCAAGCTCCCTATTTCTGCAGACAACTCATTTCCTTAATTATTCCGTGTCATGTCATATCTCTGGCCTAATCACCACCCTGACTTGAGGCCTCTGTATTATTGAAGTGTCTTGGTCCACCTGACCGAATCCCGCAGTATCCTCATATCGCCGTATCGAACACATATCTTCAATTGGCGAGCCAAAGGGTGGCGCCCCTAATTTAAATGTATAGCAGGGAGTTGAGAGCCCAGTCATGTTGTCACTTGGGCTCAAATTTCTTCAAACCTAAGGGCTTTCCATGGCACCCTGGGAAATACTCTGGAATGTATGCAGAAAGCTGAAGACGGATAAGGATCTCCGCCTCTCAAAGCTCCCTGCTCGTGAATACAAATTGATCCCACCAAGTATGAGTCGTAGTTGTGAACTCCACCTATTAGCGTTCCCTCTGCCCACAAAGGCATGCGCAGAAAGCATCGGCGGCGGATTTGTAGGACGCTCCTCAAGAAAAGAATCATATTAAGAATAAAAGAAGTTGAAAGGGAAGGAAGGAACAAGAGCGCGAGAAACGAATGTGTCTGATTATGGTGAATGTCCACTTATGATTAGTTAACTTAAGAATGTCTCTTCGCCCCAGACGGGAGAGTCGGGATGGGCTGTATGATTCACGTCGAATGATGACGACTCTAGAATGGAAATCAGGTTCACCACTATCTCACATACACTTTCGCTTTGACTAAAATGAATCCTCTTCCTTACAGAAACTACTAGAGAAGACAATCCCGTGCATGTCAGTCGTATCAACTCTCACGTAACAACTGTTCGGCAATAATGCAAATCAATTATTTTGTTCTCATCCATCCTCATCAATCCCTTTCAACCAGGAAGCCGTCATGCCTGTCTCCAGTTTGGTTAAAACAAAGGGCTGCGGAGCTGGGCAGTAACTAACTACTGCCTGTATGGCTGCTCCTACTACTAACTAATACAAGCTCACTTGGAGGGAAAAGTGTGCTAGTAATCACCCTACCAACTTCTCCATCGAAAAGTCACCATGAATGTGCCGGAGGACTAAACATTTCATTTGGAACTCAGGACGGTGCATAGAGGTATATAGTTAGTGTCTCCTACAATAGATTCAAATCACAGTAATTCCTACTTCCTGTACACACTCATAAACACACACATACTTGTTCACACGTGCCCCACAGAACAAATAAAGGTGTCAACAAGTTGATACGGAAAGGTATCCTGTCCAAATGTGAGTCATCGTAGGGATGGTCATCACAGCCCAGCTTACAGTGAAAGGTAGCACACAAGTTTCTATTTAATTTCAAACCCCACACTTGCAGCAAGCTTATATATTTTTACGAGCAAGTGGTTGTAAGTGTGTTAATGCCATTGGGACAGGGGGCGGAATCATAAAAAAGGAGGAACGCAACAACCAAACCGGATTGTCGGTAAGGAATTGAGCTTGTTAGTACTGGGTTCCGTATACGCAATCAGACCGGTAGTACAAGTTGCTTCTCAGTGGAGGACCTGTGTGTGTGTGTGTGTTAGTGTGACGTGATCGCATTACGTGAGTCACTGGTTCCAATGCACACACATACATAAGCATGCGATGATCCCAACGACTCCCTTGTTATGACTCCGAGTCATTATGGCACCAAAATACCGCTGGCCAGCAAGGAAATGGAAAGAACGAAAGTGCAAGTGAAAAGGGGAACTCATTCATATTTTTTCCCTCACCAAGTCGTGGATGCTGTCGGCTACGTGTAAACTCCCTTTCAGTGCCACTAAAAGGCGGTCATAAGGTGGCTTTAGCACATTGGACTTAATCTGCAAATACTCTATGGCTCCTGTCAGCCGTACTGTAAAAAAAAACAAGGCAATTCACAGAATTTTTCCCCCGTTCCTCACTAAATCCCTCACCCAGTTCTTCGTCCTGAAAGATGAGTCCCAGCAAATGGACCTGATTTGAATGTTAGTGACAGAAGAGGCAAAAAAAATGCTGTAGGATTTACAAAGGATCTCTCGCCGGAAGGGAGATAGATGGGGAACATGCAGAAGTTGGAGACTGGTTGAGATTCGTTAACCTTCCACCATACTACCATCACCGCCGTGAGTTTCTCCCTAATTTATGGGTGAGGATGACAAATGACGAGTACATAGAGCCCGAACGGACCTTGCCGCTCCACCCAAGAGACGAAGATAATAATAATAAGAATAATACCAAGAAAAAGAGTCAATTGTCGTGTATGAAAAAGCTATGAATTATAAGTGAAAATGCCCAAAAGCTTTTTTCCCACCCTCCGTTTATGATTTGCATTCGTGAGAAACACGAGGGGTTGCGGGATACGCTGATGGTGCAGGAACTTGGGCGAGGGAGTGGGATGAAAAAGACTGTGAATTACTTTTTCCCTAATTGTTCCTCATAAACAATATGCCAAGGCAGTGGAACAGTTAGCATGTTTGGCTCGTGCACTTGACACGTCTTGGGGTGGGGAGGAGGGAAATTGGGTCAAATCACTCATCTCTCCCGGACCTACAGATATAAGATGCCTAATTCCAATTAACTTACATCCAGGCCACGGATTACCCTTGCTATATATCTCTGAAAAGTAAATTATTCTTTATTTAATTTTTCTGACCTTTCCCGAATCTGATTACTACTAATGAGGGTGAGCATTTAAACTCTCAACATATTCTCTCTATTTTGTAGCACATGGGAGTGTTTGAAGTATTTCGCGAAGCTCTTCATAATTTTTCCCTAATTTTTTCGTCAACTCTCCTGGGATAAAATCACGGTTCTGCACTGCTCGGATTCTGAATAAAATTAGAGGCCAGAAATGTCCCCTGTAATCACGGTCACTGATCAAACTTTTACTCCATAGCCCCTACCACAGAGTAAACTACCACATATGCATAAATACAAACACTATCACAATGGAATAATAATAATAATAATGGTTGCTTCTGAGTGGCTTTTGTAACCATTCCCCCAACGGCTTTGCCGCGTTAAAAATCTCAAATCTCACAGCTCTGTCGTTCATTCATTTATATCTAGATGTAAAATACTCTAGAAATGAAACATACTTGCCCTAGCCGACCGCGACCATGTTATGATTCTCCTACCGTGTCCGCGTCACAATCTTTGACGACTTTCTTAGTCGGGATAAAAAAATCATGGCTTATCAGATCCTTTCAGCCCACACAGGCTACTGATCATGGATCTCTACATATGAGCATCCACATGTCATTCTGCGGGAGGCGAAACAATGGAGACCTGGGAGACATGAATCAATGACTCTCCGATATGGAGGCCATGTCTTGCTAGGGGTAAAATCTAGGTGACTACAATACAGTGCTACTGTTGCACGAAATCATAAACCGAGTCAGAATATTCCGTTCCACAAACACACACGCATACATGCTGATCTGTGTAAAAGATATTACATCCGATTCATTTTGTTCGTAGACTACAGTGGAGGAAATATGGTTCACTCCGACTGTGGTCACAGTGAGCTCCTATTCTCACAAGGATGAGGTTATTAGTCCCGTAGCTCAGCACCCTTTTATGGGGCATCCCTTCCCCCTTGTCCTGCTCCTGTTCCTCTTTCTCTTTTAATGATCAGTGACTAAATAGACTCTGCGAGATGGATAGTGGGACCGAAGAATGGCCACAACAAATTTACGCCTCGCTCACCGCTATTCAAGAAAGGGTAAAAATCCGCGTACGGTTAATAATAATTCAACTTTCTTAGTAGTATTTCACCGATGATACTCAAGAATGCAGGTTTAAATCATCATCAGCAAAAAAGTATATCCTCAAATGGATTTTCTCCGAGCATCTTATCATGGCTTGGCCGCAACAGGATGGGGACGTATGTGTGTAAGTTTATGCATACATGACCATTTCGCATCTTCATTGTATCAACAAACTGTCGTCATTCTTCAAGTCAACTTTTACTTTCCCAAATCATCATCATCCTCACCACCACCTGTCCCGTCCATATCGTCCCATAGGGCGGACGAGTCAGACAACATGAATACTGATCCGCCATCATCATGACGAGCTTAGCAAATGGTAATGAAGCTCCCCATACGTATCCTCTTTACATGCACATGGAACCAGCTTATCTCTCACACACAAAAAAACATTCCGCACGCATTTTTCACCCCTGTGAGGAAGCCCTAGTTCAATGCTACTGCCTTTGTTGTTTTGCTCTCCACGCATTTGAGTGAAAAAAAAATACAGATCTCCTCCCAGAGAATTCCCGAGATACTCAGAGATCAGGAGGGATAAAATATGCGTGAGGGTTTGCGGAGTAAAATTGTGTCGCCGACTTAACGACAGATTCTCACAGATACTCAGAGTGTGCGTAACTAACACGTAAAATCCTCATACTACCTCTGATTGCTATTCCTCATCTTGTTGTCCCATGAGGAACATGCAGGATGAGTGTGTTTGAGTGTACGACTCATGCATATTTGCCTCATTTCCTCTTTCCTCGCTCGGCTTGTCTCTCACATGCAGTTTTGGAGCGGAGAAGCGCTGAGTCTCCCAATCCTCCCCTACCGATTAACATTCAAAGACACAGACGTACTGAAGAGTAACGATAATTGTTGACGCTTGTACATAGCCTGAGAAATATGTCCTCATAACCGGAATAGATTTGTAGTTCGGCTCAACCCCATACGGAACAAACTACAGCTTGTTGACGACGGAAGACCGCAGCAGCATTCTCTTTCTGACTACGAAGAATTTAACTTTGCTCAAATGTACCACTAATTAAAATGCTGCTCCAAATAAATATTAATGCTATAGCCACCTACACCTCCCAATCCCATCCACACGCTACAAAGGAGGGAATGCTTCTACACAAACCTCAGGTTTGATGCGGTTTTTGATGCTTCAGATCCCCATGGGGATTTTCTACTGTCGCATGTCTGCTGAACATATTATTTTAGCTAGAAGCACTTCCGAGATTTTTGTAGAGATTGACGGAGAGGAGTTAAACAAAGCAGTTGATCTGGGGGTTGGAAAAAGTAAAAATTGAATTTTTCTCCTGCATTTGACACGCTTGGACTCAATGTGACCAGACCAGTGTGGATAATGACCAGCGGACTTTTCATACCTTGTATTGAAGGTGTGCACACGCGGACATGTAGCCACACCACGACGCTAATATCTCTTCCGTGGTGGATTAAATCGTATAATTCGTGCCCTCTTTGTATACGTCGCCTCGGAGGGTGTAGTGACCGAAAGTGAAGGCTGAGCTCGGATAACTTCATATGTTACCTTTGCGGAAACGAAACCTCAAGTTATGGGGGAAAATCCGCATCACTGTGTAACGGTGGGGTGATACCACCGGAGGATGAACTCTATTTTTTTAATAATAATATCTAGCAACACCTGAGAAAAAATAATAAAAGTCTTGGTAAAAGTTTTCAAGCCCTATCTCCTTCAGGATAGGTAGGATGGGGGGATATACAAATTTAACTTGGGCGGTTTGAGCGAGAAAATACGAAATGTTTCTGCTTGGCTCCTTAATGTAACCAGCGACTCTACTTTTGTGTACATATGCATAACATATATACAAATATACATAAGAGGTGTTCAACCGGTGACCACCACAGAAACGGCTTCCTTTTCAAACGAGCATCTCATCGTCGTCAGATTTGGTCGTTAGAACTCAAAGCGCATCACAGAACACAATTATAAGTGTTCAGAGTTTGTGAATAGCTCTCCTACGTTTGCCCGTCCTGCTGGCTACTTTGATCCTACGACACGAGAGATGTCCTCTTTTCAAATCTTACAGTACCATAAAGGGAGTGCACGTAAACTTGAATGCAAGTTGTGCGCAACGGAGCTTCCTAAACAAACATTTATACGTGAGTGGCACGGTGTAAGATCCCCATTTGGTATAATAGCGAGTGCACATTATGTTTACCGGAATCACATTCACGCCACGTTTCCCTACGCTAACAGGTGCGAGAGTGATACACTAAGAAAAAATCTCTTATTAGATGTCATGCATTAGTTCCTCTACGTGCTGGGCCTGGTCCTTGCATATGTGTCACTGCCCACGTGCATACGTACAAACACACGTAAGCACATTTAAACACGCACACACACACACACACACAAACAGCTAAAGGAAAATGATCCCGTGAAGTAAAAATTTCACGCGAAGTTTTTAAGGTATATCTCCTCATATGTCTCATTCCGTAAATCTCTTGTTTCAACTAAGGATTATAACTGTCTCATGTCATAGGGAACCAATTTTCAATTTTATCCCCTACCTCCACGGCACTGCGTGGATGCCTTGACAATGTATGTCAGATTCTCCCATCCCCATATGTACACCGCAGGTGGTGGCGGTGGATGTTGCTGGTGCAAGAACCTCTTGAGAATGACTACGTTCCTCCATGCATTTTCCACTATCTAGACATTCCTCGCTCTTTCTGTGTGTAAACGCTTGTGGGAACGGTCATTATTATTTTTTAGTGAAAAAGAAACTGAAAGTTGAACTTGGCTGAAGGAAATGAAAGGCTTCAGGCCGGTTAGACATGTATGCAAACGTGGGTATTTGTGTGGGATGCGTCCACTTTATCGCAAACATCCCTTCCAACCTGGATTGTTCACTTACTCAAGTCAGCCTGGGGATCGGCATTGGTGCAGGCTATTCGCATGCCACATGTGCCACCACTGTTCATTCAACCCTAGCCTCCTGCTCTCACGTGCTACGCACACACACACACACACCATAATAGTATGTGGATCCTCGCTCACATAAGGAACCGCTACATCCGGCAACAGCCATAGCCCAACCGATAGTCATTCAAAGTTGAAAACAATTCAAAAATTGAGAGTGAAATTTTGGATACCTAAACTGACATTGTTGGATGTACCTCGTAATGCACGGTTTTTGACTATGAAATTAACCAAATTTAAAGGAAATAACAAGGTATAGGTATTGAGAAACGTTTTCAATACGTAGATATATGAAATCCGAATTTTTTGACCTGAATGCGTCCACGTGCATAATCGAAAGAGACAGTTGATGTTTTAAGAACACAAGACAGATGTACAAGATGGAAGTTTGCGGTTACCTGAGCGTGATTCCGAATCATGTTGCTCGTCAAAGAAAGTACAGAGTTTGAAGAAGGAGAGTAAAACCCGACAGTGAGTTGGGAAGAAGAGATCGGATACAATCCTTCTTTTTGTGGCTTGGAGGAGTAACAAGTGAGATGACTGTCTACCAGCAAAATAATGTCACTTCAGATCCCGGCAAAATGCTTGTGACTATACGAACAGAATTTGTGAATCCGGTGGTCTCTTCTATGTTTCCCGGTGAAACGTCGCAATCACCACCACTTATTCTTCTCCTTCGTCTTGTTTCTTTGCTGCTGTTCCTCAGCGACTGCCAGCGTCCAACACAATAAAATATCAGCTGGTGGGAGGCTTGCTATTTATATGAGGACAAGGAGGTGATTGTAGAAAGGTTTTTCTTTCTCTCTCTCTCTCTCTCTCCCGCACTCACTCACTCCCTACCTACCATATCACTATTGCAGATATACCTAGACATTCACACACGAACACACGCACACATCCTTGCTCACAAAGGCTCAGATGTGTGCGTGTAAGCCGACGTGCATGCAAGTGGCTAACTTGCACAGGAGAGCCCTACAACAAGTCGATTTGGTATTCAGGGACCTCCGCTTTTAAATTATAATCAATATGCTGATGTTATGCCGGTGAATCTGATTTAGTACGTGCGTACATAACATATCTCCTTCCTCTGGTTCCTTGTTCTTCGAGTAGGAGACCTCTACCAGAATTCCGCCTTCTGTATGTCTTGTTGTATACGTGCATATCGGGTAAGGCTATATTTCGGCACTAGTTTGCCCGGTCCTCACGGGACACACACTTTACCTACGTGTATGTATATGTGTTTTTATGTGCTGGTTTTGAAATCGCAGACTCCTTGGTCTGTTATGACGACCAGTACCTTGCTCTTTTCTATAGATTCATATGTCCAATCTTCCTAGTACAGAATATAGTCGTCGTGGTTGCTGGTCGTTTTGGAAAACGTTCTTCACCCCTCTCTGGTTACATCCGCGTTAGCTCAGTCAGTGGAATTAGTTCGACAGCAATAACAAGAACTCCACAGCTCTGTCTAGAGCCTCCAAACCTGACCATTGCATTGTCTCGATGCCAAGGTACTAGTGCATGCTAGTAGTTGTTCGGTGGTCGTTAAGAACACTTTGATTTTCTCCTATCCGGATTCGCATGCCCTTTTTTTCACTTTCTCGCCTTATCTCCGTACCATGGTCGACCTCGGTGCACAGGAGATCGTAAACTGGATGAAGAACATTAAAAATATCCCCAGGTGTCCCACTTCTGTTCCTCCAATGTGAGGCTTGGTGTTCCAGTTGCAAGCATAGTAAATGCCATAAATGTCCAGGAGTCTGTCGGAGTTGGCAACTAAACAGCATGTATAATTAGAAAAGAAATTCTGGGACGATCAAGCTTTAGAGCCATCCGAGAGACTCGTTCGTTATGGCCAGAATAATGTTGTTGCGTAGAGGCACTTGAAGATGAGTCCTCATCCGGAGCACTTTTATTGTTACCCTTAAAGTATGAGAATCAGGAGCGCCAAAGGGTATAGAATGCCGTAGGACAAACAGTTAATTTTTTGTGCACAAGAACAATTTCCTTTGTACATAATTCATAATTTGAAGTCGCAGAAGATGGCCGATCGCATGGGAGCCATTTCGCTGCCAGTTTATCGTGTCATACACTTTGGTATGGGCCAGTCGAAGATATTTTTACTGAGTCAGTGAGACTGATATTAGGAAGAAAAAAGACCGGATGGTGAACCTGGGCTGGGTCTGCGCATAAAGCCTCTACTCAATTTGG
Organism: Bilobella aurantiaca; assembly: GCA_021029175.1. NCBI lineage: Eukaryota > Metazoa > Arthropoda > Collembola > Poduromorpha > Neanuridae > Bilobella > Bilobella aurantiaca. The sequence continues at coordinate 3,172 of VYYI01002427.1, read as the reverse complement.
TATGCACTATATATAACAATATAACACCCATTTGCCATCCACAACATTGTGATTACCATCATCAGAGCCATCAACACTGATGAGTGGGCACCCATATGCCCACAGTGGCGGCCAGCATTGTGTGCAAGTTGGGTCCGAAGTTTTTACCCACCACCTTTTATGATTATGCACAAGCAGCCCGTACAAATCTATGTGGACTAATGTTGTGGTGATGCAGACTGCTACGGGTTCACGGTAGTGATGAGGATGCCGTTGCAGAAGTGAGGATGAGAGGACCGTTAAGCTATGCCACGTTATTATTATTCACGTCTTCCATGTCCAAATTAGTTACCAGGTTATGGAATGTCTCACAGCTCATGTATGCACACCATGTTTTAAGCACTTTCTCTCTCCCCCCCCCTTTTTCAACTAATGTCATTTGATTCAATTCAATTCTTCTACCGTACCCATAATAATAACAACGGAGAGTAAGTAAGCCATTGTCTCTGTTTAACCTTACAGGAGACGGAGTCGTGGTAATTTGGAGATGCGTGGGCTATCGTCCGATTTACAGTCGAAGATGACTATATATGCATATGCTTGTATGTGTCCCGTTCGCATAGCTCACATAATATGGGGTCGAGATTGTGTGACCATATGTACGGGTGCCGGAAGGCAAACCTCATACAGTCGCACAGCTCAGCCTTTTGTCGTCACATTCTTACGTGCATGTTTGCAGAGAAATCATTGTGGTCATCCATTTCCGTATGCACTGATATGCTCCCTCTAAAATCTCAGTTTTGTTGACTCAACAATTACGAGGTGCGAGGAAAGTATTTTCGGTGCTCTCTTTCCCATCAACCCCCTGACCATTCCGCAACTTATGGTCTGTAACATCATCATCATCACCTAAGCATCCAGTCAGACACCCAATAGACACTCTCTGAAGAGCCGGCATTCGTCGGCGTATCCCCTTACTGTCTCACAAACATTTGAATTTCTCCCAGTACATGACGAGCCGAGCACGAGTGGCAGTCAATTTAGTGTGTATGCGTTCTGACGTCTCCCTGCATGACCGGCTGATACTTACGGGAGGAGACAGTGAAAAGAACGCGTGACCCACAGCCGGAGGCTTCATTCTGTACTTTACTCATGTCTACAAAGTTAGTCAGAGGAAGCACTCAAGGGCATCATTAGAGGCTTAAGTCTTTATCAAGGACTGATCCGGCTATCTTCAGCAGATTGTCTCACTTTAAATTTATTCATTTGATGATGGATGGCATGAAATTGCCTCCAAGTTGCATCATCACACACATATGCGAACATCGTTCAACGGCGACCCTCCGCTGCAGCCACCTTCCTTCACTTTCATCAGGAGGGAAAGATATTTTTCTAAAAAATAATTTCAGTTTCTTTATTACTCCCCAACTATATAAATATTGCAATGCATTACGAAAATTTTGCGGTGTGATGGTGTGAAAATAGTAATCATCATAGTCTCGGCGTATCTCTGTAAGTACCTCTATCTATACCATAGTTGTCCCCATGCTGGGTTCTCTCATGGAGGAAGTACTATATGTGCCGCATGACATGATGCACCGAAAATGGTCATAATCATATAGAGTGTTGCGACAGCCTCAGCTGCCTGGTTGGAAAGTTGCGAAGGAGATGGTGGTGGNTGGTCATAATCATATAGAGTGTTGCGACAGCCTCAGCTGCCTGGTTGGAAAGTTGCGAAGGAGATGGTGGTGGTACATACAGTAGCCAAGTGATTTCGGTAGTGCGTTTACTTCACGATAAGGCACGTCGATAATATGCCAAGAGGTCAGATGTCGCTTACTTAGGATTCCCTGTATACATAATCTATACATTTATTGCTTGCTTGCAAAAGATTTGGGATGCGTTATATCTCATCTACGATACCTCCGTGGTAACAGCGTTTACACCCAGAGTCTACAGCTGCTGCTCCTCCTACCACCACCACCGCTACCACAACTGACTGAATTGAATTACCAAAGTCATCCCTGTGGTGTCCTCTTTTCTACCACTTGGAATGCGGGAGGGGACTGAATTACTTATTGTTCACATGCACTAATAATAATAATAATGCAAACTGAATACATGCTGAAGACAGGTTGGCAGTGTAAATCTTTGGAGACAGCTGAGTAGTAGTGGAGACATGAAATTAATTGAATCAGTGAAGAAGGATTCTCGCAATGAGTGAGGTCTATAACTCCCGCTCAATTCTATTACATTCCCATCAAATTTGACTTTAGCGTCATCCTTGTCATCGTCGCAACATCCCAAAGACGTCTGACGGATCTCGTACTAAAATAATTGACCCTTTCAGTATCAATTAATTGGTATTCTTTTGTTGATTCAATAGAAAGCTATTCCTGACTTTCGCACGTGACAAGGCCATAGAGGAAATGTATTTGGAATGCATTCCCTCCTCCTCTCATATCATCTTGATCTCATCATTGATTCATGCATTCCACGTCAGGTGGGGAAATCACGTTCAGGTCACCGTAAATTCATTCTTCATATTCCATAACACTTGATCATTCGCACTTCATCATTATCAATGCTAAGCGTAAAGCCAACGCCCGAGTTCATTTACTCTGGAATTTTGGATCATTATTGGTTGACGAAACTAGTTCCCCATACTCTTAGAACACAATGCAGCCAGAGTTGCATAGAGAATGCAGATATTCAAATCTACCCGCTGAGACCATTAGGGTGATCCCGAGATTTCAAGTTTCACTGTAATCAGTCCGTCTCAAGCTTTCTACTCTATTTCAGCAGCCACTGATCTTACAATCTTGGATGGATTTCCACAACGAGTAGCCACTTTTCCGCCTTTGATATTTTGAATGGGCGAACGGTCCTGAACAATAAAAGTCAAAGCATGACCAGCATATTTGTACGGCCGTAGTGTCAAACACGTGCGATGATCTGGTCAGGGAGCATGTGTGCGGGGATGAGAATAATAAGGCGCTGAAGAGACACTCATCACTAATGTTTATGAGTGTTGGGCCCTTTGCGCATGACCAATTAAGATGTTAAGCACAGTATCAAAAGATTGACTACCACCCCACCGTACAGTTGATAGTCCACGAGGTGTGTATTCTTCACTATTCCGTAATGAAAGTTTACATGAACATCCTCTTTGTGGTTCCAACTGAAATACATG